>QNGE01002258.1:62636-120832 GCA_008508345.1 Paragonimus westermani | reverse complement strand
TGGGTCCGAGTACTTGCGTTCCGATTATTGGTGTCGTTTGCGATATCGTTACGTTTCATTCGTGATCGAGGTACTGCTCGCGGTCCTCCTGTCCGTTCTTGCCTTCCTGTCTCAGGGGTCGTAACAGGTTCGGAAGATCTCGGAGTGGATCTTCCACTGGACAGTAAACTGTATTGCACGAAGTATTCGAACGACATTACCTTACTTAATTCCTTTGCACAGAACGCGCACACCATGCTGAATGGTTTAAATGATGTAACTGTTCTGCCTTGTGTGAAATTCACACTTTGGAGGCCGTTGGCCACTTCATTCACCTTGGTAACATCATTTGACCAGCCCATAACACTGCTGACGAGGCATCCACGAGGATAGCGAAAACAATGCATTTGTCAGCCTCTGTTATCTGTGATGTCGTAAAGACGCCCGATTTTTTTAATCAAAGTCTGAGTTTGCAGTATGTGTGCGCTCAGTTTTTTTCCTGTTCATCAGATACCTGCCTCATTCCTGCAGAAGATGCGAGTAAATGGTCGATATTTGATCCCCGTTGTCTCTACCGGTTAGCCTGCATCAAATGGGTTGATCTTTTAAACAGTGTGGCAGCCCATCAGTACGCATTTTGGGAAATGTACACGTTCACAACCGACAGTCTGAATAGTGAAAGAGCACAATCTTCGCTGGCTTGGTCACGTGCTCAACGCAGATATCGATAGTTTAAAGAAACCGCAAAACCATCAGGCGATGACGTGGTCACGGACTATGAATGCTTTGACGGTTCCATTGGGGAAGGTTAGTAGATGCCATCTACCGGGTTGGGAACACTTTTTAACGTGGCAGTGTGTCACCGTTAGTGGCGAGCTTGTACTCGCAAACTTTGTTGACTCCTTTTTCACAAAACTCCATTGCCTTTGTTCGTCTATTGTCTTTTTCTTCGCTGTATCTTCGTACTAGTTTACTGCTCTGCATTGTCATTTTCAGGACCATCGGGAGCTCAGTATGGCCTTTATGCGCGCCCTGTGTTCGTTGTTTGTATTGGTTAGCAACACACCTTACCGATAGAACAAAGAAGTACATCGTCGTTTAATTGATTGGCTGAACTTAGCATCACACAACGTCTAGGCAGCGGATACACCTTCCGGTTAGAACCTGGGCCAAATTATCTCCACTGGATAAGATCGTCCAAGAGAATGATGTCTTTTTTAAAGCGAGGACCACACTATATTGCGTCGCCGTCATTTGGAACTTTTAAGGTGGTTGCTAATACAAGCTTACGAATGAATGTGACCCGTGCTCATATTTATTAACAGAGGTTCAGCATTTACCACCAATACTGGATACAGTTCACAATCCGATGAGTACGCCCACAGTGAGCTAATATTCCTCCTACCCTTAATATCCAGCCGAACCGAGTTCTACAATAACGGACGTGCCTTTTCGCCCACCGCACATTCGCCCCCAACAGTCCAGTCTGTATACCGATACACTTCACCTCGCTGTGAATTGTTACCCGATCCAGAGGCGGAAAAATCCCCAAACGTGCCGTGTTTGAATTGCCCTGCTCATGATATACTACGTCTGTTTGGTAAGTCGCACAGCAATTGTTCTGCCGCAGATATCCAGACTTTAGCACTGCCCATAACTTCTCTGTTTGACAGAGCATTAATTCTGTCCGGATGCTAATAACTTCTTATGTGCAATCCATCTTGATCTGCTGTTCAGAAAAGCCACCTGCTTACGCAGAGCATGCGTTACAGCTCTCAGTTTTGCACATCTTTGTTCCTGTTAGTTAGGCTTTATCAGGTGTGCTGTTTGCATGAACCACGCCACAGTACGTCATTGTTTCTAACGGAAGTGATAGAAATATACCACTTATGTTGTTTAGGATGCTCACTTTCTCTCAGCATCGCCTAGTTGTCGTACACTTTTCAGTAAAAGAAAGGTAGGAAAACTACCCCGATTCAGTTATGGACCTGACGGGTTTATGAAGACATTTTAGTGAAAGAAAAACTTACCTAATGTGAAACAGTCAACATGAAGGTACCTACACACAACAGACAAACATGTGAGTTGTAAATGAAAGTCAGGTGACGCAAATATCATTATCTTTCTTTCACTCACCACTGAGTGGTGCCACTGAATCAGATTAGCTGTTATCTTTCCTAGTGCCTCTGTCAACAAATCTAACAAAGTGTTTAACACGGACAGTCAACCCCTCCTTACCTATCCTCATTGGCTTCTTCTAAGTTGTCATTTACTCACTTCACACTTAACGTCTATCAACTACGGTATCGGCAATGCTGTTCCTCATAGCGTTCGATTGATTAGTATTCTCGACATATGTCCTAGAAATCGACGTCGGTATATGCTTGGGACTTGTTGTCCACTGCTCCCATTAGTGGTTTGAGGGCACATGAGGGTGAACAAATATTGACGTCGCTTCGAACCACATAAATTTCACTGTGAACCACCTGATCACCTACATCACCTGCTGCGGACATTCAAGCATGACGACATATCGTAATCAGTGGCACATTTGTACCTCTGACTAGCTACAGACAGAATAAGAGATGCTGCGAAGAACTTCAGTAACAAATTGCTACCCCGAGAATTTCATTTGAGCTCATTGTAAAGTAAACGAGAGCAAAGTGCGAGTTCAAACGGCCCGTGCGAGTACGGCCGCGCAGTCGAGCCTAATTCAAGCCACCAAACAACTAATTCTTCATAGTATCCGACGCAGTTCGTCTTACTGTTTTGTCCCATATTGTCTACCCATTCATTTACAGTTGCAGTGATCTGTGCGAAGTCTGTCAGTCGTGAATTGTGATACAGTTTCATACGTGGCTTGTGGGGGTGTAGAAGTATAATGAACTAGATATGGTTGTGTGGCAGTTAAGCATTAGTGTGAACCACTGATGTATTGCTGTCGATGATGATGAACTAGATCAGAAAAAAGATGTTGGGCAAAGTTTGAAAATTTTTTCATCAACGTCTTTGTGTTTTTGAAATCATACAATTTTTCAGGGTTTTACAGAAGACTAACACATTTGGGATGGCGTTTGAGCAATTGAATTATTAGTTTGATATATATTTCACTAGATGCAGACAAGATTGGGGAACAGCGCTACAACCAACGTGGGGAGGGGATAAAATATAGATAATGCTCTGAAGTGCGAACTGGAAGAATTTATTTCTCATCTTACTGAAAAACAGTTGCCTCATAAGACATTCAGGTAACTTACAATCCACAGACTTGACAGGAGGAATCTCAGGAATAACTCGGTGATTAGCGAAAAGCAGGCCGCAGAGTGTAAAGTAATTTTGACAATTTTAGCACTCTGGGGACGAAAACGAAACACTAACGTTCAGAAGTAAAGTCGAAGAGCCAAGATACAGGACAGTAGACGAAGTATGCACATCTGCTCAACAGAACCGTGGTTGAGCTGTCGCTGGAATGTAAATATCGACATGTTTGGAACGGAATATGTTGAAAGGAAGGTACAAACCATTAACCTAATTAGAAAGGAAGAAGAGGTTGAATCTCTGAGGAAGTACAAGTTGTTCCGTGTAGTAAGAGTTTCCCCGTTTAAATCAGTAAACTGCGTTCTGTAAGTAAAATAAATGTGGTTAGAGAACTGAGGTAACCAAAACGTTCATCACCTCAGGAGTCTTCGGCAGAGGTTCTCTGTTGAGGATGTTGTCAGTAGAACTGTAGTCTCGTAATAATCACAACATCAACAACTCCATACTGCGTTGGCCTTGTCGCAGTATAAACCGGGTCGCCCTATCTGCTGCACACAGCAGGGTGGATAGGCTAAAACGTGCTACTGCCTAGTCCTCCCTCACCGTGTTGCCGCCACAAACTTTTAGTGTAGCACCCTGGTCGGTAGAATTGGAACCACCCAGTGAGACTGAGGTCTGCAATTGCATTGCGGCTCTCAAACAGAATAAGGCTGCTGGCCCAGATAATCTAGTGTCGGCACTTTTCACAGAAGGTGGGGAGGTGTTTGTAGAGGCTGTGACTCAGTTTTCTCAACTTGCGTGGACAACAGAGACCATCCCTCCGTGCTAGGGTCACGCGATACTAGTTCCCACATCCAAGAAAGATATCACGGGCTCTTATGAAAACCATAGGAGAAATAGTTTGACCCCCGCCATTTCTCGGGTTGTGGCATCAATTATACGTCGCCGACTAACTGTAGTTCGGGAGGTGAACACTCGGGAGATCTGGACGGGAATGTATGGATCACATTTCTACTCTTCGTCAACTTCCGGAGCAACGTCATGTGTACCGCCGGCCAACAATCGCCGTATTTCTCAAATATAAGCATGCATTCAATTCGGTTGATCGATCTACACCTTTAGGGTCGTCTGAACGCAGAGGTGTATCGACCAACTATGTGAGCATACTGTCGGGGCTTTATCCCCATAATTCAACTCAGGTTAGGGTCTTACCGTGAACTGTCTGACAGTCTCAACACCAACAGTGGTGTACTTCAAATCTGTCCACTTTCACCATTTTTGTTCACTTTCTTCATAGACGAAATAATGGAGGATTGTCTGCGGCACTCACACCTGGTGAAAGACTGACTGATCTTGATTATGTTGACGACAGGGTGTTGCTGTTTGACCAATTGTAAGCAGCACAAACGACGCTATTTCGCGTTATGCCAAACAATCCGGAATACGCTTTGAAGCCTCAAAGTGCAAAGTGGTTCTGCAGGGTTGTTGTGATTACGTGGATATAATGTTAGATAATAAAGTCATGGAGGTTGTTGATTTGTTTGTATACCTAGGAAACTGCATCAGCGGCGGTGACGGAGATGTGGGAAATGAAATAGAAGCGCGTATATCTAAGGCTAGGGCGTTGTTCGCTAATCTGAGGCACCTATGGCGACAGAGAGATATCTCTCTGGAGCCCAAAGATCACGTATGTCAGACAACAGTGAGGGCTGTATTACTTCACGGCAGCGAAACTCGGTCACTCAGGGTAGAGGACGTGAACAATCATCATGTATTTGACCACCAAGGTCTGCGTTCAGTCGCTCGCATCGGGTGGCACCAGCGAGTGAGCAACGAGGAGATTAAGAAGCGGGTGTTTGGCACTGATTGTCAAACGAGTTCTTTTGTTCAGTCCTTACATTTGCACGGACTTAGATGGTTAGGTCATGTATTAGGGATGCCAGCTAGTCGTCTGCTACACCGAGCACGCTGCCGACTGGTGCAAGGTGGACAGAAGATGACTTGGTGGAGAGAAATGAAATCGTTCACGAGAGTGTTGGTCACTGTAGGTCGAGTTCGCCTCCCAGGCCGCGACCGTCGCGACTCCCAGAGTCGGTGGCTGGAGGACTTAGGTGAGATGGCGGCTAACCGAGCTCAGTGGCGTGAATGCTGTCGTTGTTTGTCCGAGTTTTTTGTGAAGTGATTGCACTTAGTGACGTGGGGCAGTGAAAGCCATAAGGAAGCTAGCTGTCTTGCTGATGACGCCTTCCTTTCACTTATAGCTCGGTTGTTTGTTTGCAATGTGTAGGCACCTCGCTGTTGAATGTTTGAATCTAGACGCAGCTATTTTTTTGGTAGATAGGTCTCTTCCTGTCCCCCTTTTTTAATCCTTCTCTCTTCCCACATAGGGTTTGCTTTTCTTCTTCTTCATGGTTGTGTGGCGGTCAGCATCACTGGTTCACACTGACATTTTACTGCCTGTGATGGTGATGATGAATTCCGTAAGTATATTTCTACCCTCTGTGCAGACAAACTACTACTGTCTTAACTACGCTAGGGTAAATATCAAAAGTGAGCCTGAACGACAGTATGCAGGTTGACATTTGCTATCTGGTGTGATGTTAGAGACTATGTAATTGCTTTCTGGAACATTTTCATGGTGCCGGACTTGCTAGTAGTTGAATACCTCAGTGACACTATTTACCAAAGTCTTTGCTGTTGGTGATGCAACCTTTAGACAAATTTGTGAAAATGTCTCGGGTTTTTATACATTGTTTGGGAATTGTAAGCGACAGGCAATCTGGTTTGTTCGTTTAGTTTAGTTTTAATTGCCTCTGTGTCCTATTGAGCACTCAGTCAGAGAGGTGGAATCCGCTCCTCACATTATACATAATAGTGTGAGTACCATGATTTGATGTACATTATTGTGGACGGTCAGTGGTCCTCCTTACGGCTGAACTCACGTTTGCTCAGTGGGCGCACGAGTGATATCAAACACTCAGTCGCGTATTGGAGTTTTAGCTGCGCTGTTTGCTCCTATGCAAGTCTTGACTTCCTTGTGTTGATGTTCGGCTTACACTTGGCCGGATACACTAAACTACATCGAAGGCTTCATTGTTTGTATAAAATCATCCTACTCACCTTAGTTCCTGATCATGTGTGCCTTGCGAAAACTACATAGTGCGATTGGGCTGTCGAGACATCCTTAAACAGCGAATTTCCTAGATGCCGAATTTGCTCAAGAAGGATTCCACCAAAAGGTATAATCGGTAAGCACAAGCTGATGGTTCTGTTATTTGTTCCTCTTGGTGTGTTTGTCCGAATAACCTTCATTGGGTTTATTTTAGCACGTAGATCGTCCATCGTGTATGATTTTTACTGTTTTCCATCTCACTTGCCTAGCGTACAGTCTTGACTATTGTTTTTTGGTACTGGGGAAGCGATAGGAACTACCAGCGTCTACCAATGCTAGTCTTCGTACAACCGTATTTGGTATTTGTTGCTGTTTCTGTGTTGTACATGCTTTTCGAGTGCGTTTATTTCTCATTGTTTTCAGTCAACCTTCCTCGTATTTTGGAGGGATTGTCAATGACCCTTTGCCGTCGCGCCATTGTTTCCCGACATTTGGCGATGTTCCTCGATTATCTAGAGAGAACGAGCACTTACTGGTTTACGGAGATGTGTCCAGTTGAATTTGAAACTAAACTGTCCGTACGGAACGTAATTCCAACAGCCTCTACAGGTCAGTGTAGTTGCTGGTATATTAGCAGCATGCATTCCAACCGTTCACTCGCCTCGTGATTTTTGCAATCTTGTTTGCGACAAGGTGTATCAATTGATTTACCAAGATTCGTAACTGTTTTGTTTTGAAGGCGATCTCAGAGTTGCTACTTCTCGTTTCACGATTGCGGGAGTATCACATTTTGATGATCTCTTCTTGTTTTGATGAGAAAAATACGCAACATTTATGCATTCCTTCATACATCCCTTTAAAAAACTGTAAAGTAGTTCGATGTTCTACATACACTTACTACCGTACGTCCAAAATACTGTTGTGTGTGCACTGTCTTGTTCACCTTTTCCTGGTTCTCTGCGTTTGACTGACGTTTTCTGTCGTACATTTTCGCCCGTTTTTTGCGATTTTACTCGATGGTGACCCATTCGATCTTTCATGTTGTCCGTGATCTGCTGAGTTGAAATATTTAACTGAGTCACTCATCACAGTGTGACTGCCCCGTTCGTGTACATCACTTTCCTCTGTGAATCGTCTACGCAGCTATGCCCTGAGCATGCCTGGTGACCTATTAAATTGCTTTATGTTAACGATCCGACTGGAAGACCTGCCGTATCTCTTGCTCAAAGTCAGCTTTGTCATAAGCATTCTTTGAAGTTTCATGCAAACTCGTTTCAAAATGTGGGCGATCGTCAAACGGATTCAGAGTTCAAGGTATTTTACCGGTCCTTTTTGTCTGGTCCTCATGTAGGCGGTAATGATGAGGGACGACCTTCAGAGATTCCTTCGGCTGACTTCGAATATAACGTGGCGATCCTTGGAGCTGAGATCGATGCCTTTGCTGGTCATCGACACAATGTAACGCGCAACCGAAACCAGCGAGCGCGCACGGATTGAATTTGAGTTGTGTAACGGGACGTGCTGCTGTGTTGTCGGTGCCGTTTTAGCTTTCGTTTGTGTAAGTCGTGTGCATGGCTGACTGGGCCTTCGGCTCATGCTTGTTTGTATTGTTCCTCTATTCAGGACTGTTGTTCGAACCCCTACTTCGGAAGAACGCCGTCCCCTGATGCATCCACGTTGCCCGAAGGTTGGTCCGCGAAGTCACGGGCATTCAAAGTAGAGTCGGCTGGCCTGCATGTTACAACAAGACTCTCACGATGTGGACTTTATCAGATAGCTTGTTTGAAATATGAAAGAACGAAAAACTCCGTTTGCGCTCCACTTCGTCGTTTGGTGTGGTGTGATGGTCACATTTTTATGGACATTACAGTGGGTATCCTCATTTTAGTAACCAGGATCGATCTAATGTGGATAGCTCGGTGGCACTGGTTTAATCTTCGAACGCGTCAACTGTGCTTTGACTTGAAGTCGACTAATAAACGGTCTACGGGGTGTCTCTCAAATGGCAAACGAATGAACTGGCCACTCTGGTTGATGAGCTGACTGTCAATCATTAGGTCAACTCATTACGTCAACTCTCACATCACCATCACAGGCAGCAAAATGTCAGTGTGAACCAGTGATGCTGACCGCCACACAACCATGAAGAAGAAGAAAAGCAAACCCTATGTGGGAAGAGAGAAGGATTAAAAAAGGGGGACAGGAAGAGACCTATCTACCAAAAAAATAGCTGCGTCTAGATTCAAACATTCAACAGCGAGGTGCCTACACATTGCAAACAAACAACCGAGCTATAAGTGAAAGGAAGGCGTCATCAGCAAGACAGCTAGCTTCCTTATGGCTTTCACTGCCCCACGTCACTAAGTGCAATCACTTCACAAAAAACTCGGACAAACAACGACAGCATTCACGCCACTGAGCTCGGTTAGCCGCCATCTCACCTAAGTCCTCCAGCCACCGACTCTGGGAGTCGCGACGGTCGCGGCCTGGGAGGCGAACTCGACCTACAGTGACCAACACTCTCGTGAACGATTTCATTTCTCTCCACCAAGTCATCTTCTGTCCACCTTGCACCAGTCGGCAGCGTGCTCGGTGTAGCAGACGACTAGCTGGCATCCCTAATACATGACCTAACCATCTAAGTCCGTGCAAATGTAAGGACTGAACAAAAGAACTCGTTTGACAATCAGTGCCAAACACCCGCTTCTTAATCTCCTCGTTGCTCACTCGCTGGTGCCACCCGATGCGAGCGACTGAACGCAGACCTTGGTGGTCAAATACATGATGATTGTTCACGTCCTCTACCCTGAGTGACCGAGTTTCGCTGCCGTGAAGTAATACAGCCCTCACTGTTGTCTGACATACGTGATCTTTGGGCTCCAGAGAGATATCTCTCTGTCGCCATAGGTGCCTCAGATTAGCGAACAACGCCCTAGCCTTAGATATACGCGCTTCTATTTCATTTCCCACATCTCCGTCACCGCCGCTGATGCAGTTTCCTAGGTATACAAACAAATCAACAACCTCCATGACTTTATTGTCTAACATTATATCCACGTAATCACAACAACCCTGCAGAACCACTTTGCACTTTGAGGCTTCAAAGCGTATTCCGGATTGTTTGGCATAACGCGAAATAGCGTCGTTTGTGCTGCTTACAATTGGTCAAACAGCAACACCCTGTCGTCAACATAATCAAGATCAGTCAGTCTTTCACCAGGTGTGAGTGCCGCAGACAATCCTCCATTATTTCGTCTATGAAGAAAGTGAACAAAAATGGTGAAAGTGGACAGATTTGAAGTACACCACTGTTGGTGTTGAGACTGTCAGACAGTTCACGGTAAGACCCTAACCTGAGTTGAATTATGGGGATAAAGCCCCGACAGTATGCTCACATAGTTGGTCGATACACCTCTGCGTTCAGACGACCCTAAAGGTGTAGATCGATCAACCGAATTGAATGCATGCTTATATTTGAGAAATACGGCGATTGTTGGCCGGCGGTACACATGACGTTGCTCCGGAAGTTGACGAAGAGTAGAAATGTGATCCATACATTCCCGCCCAGTGCGAAACCCTCCTTTGTGGTGGCAACACAGTATGGTAGCAGACCAGCTGATTTGACCCTCAAAGTGTTCTATGCCCTTCTCTGGCCTTCTGGATTTACCAGTGATGAATGTGCCGTTTGTTTGGATGGTAGTTTCACTTACAAACCGTCGTCTGAGCCCACTGGCATGGATCGGCTTAAAGAGTTTGCCGGGTTTGCCTGTAAAAAAAGCGGTCTCTACTTCCTTAACTTTCTCCACCAACCAAATCTCACGATCAGCCTTCAGACTACGTTTCAGTTTGCTTTAGATATCGGTCCAGCAGCTTTTAGGATCTTCGGAGTGGGAACTGCTAAGGCAGTTTTCTAAGCTGGTTTGGTACTTGTGGTTTACCGACGGTATAACCGGTTTCTTAACAGCCATTCGTTGCTGTCGGTGAGGTCGTTGACCAGAAAAAGTAAGAGCAAAAGGACAACGCATGGTCTGAATCGAAGTACGTGCTACAATGAGAACAACGGTCGTGAATGGAACCGTGTTACCTATAACTAACGGCTATGTGGTCTATGTGAGAGCAGGCCTAATTGCAAGATTTCAGTCTACTTCCACTAATGTTATTTATGCTGCACATTGAAAACGTCAATTTACCATGTCAAAGGTTTTTCCGTTACGCATTCTGCGCTTCACAACAACGTGGCTTGTGCTAATGCGTGTTTGCCCTATCATATCGTGCTTTCCGCCCAAAACGATAGGGACTATAGTATGTTCGCTAATTACTTGCAGTCTATAGCCAGTCAGTACTTTTTAAATTGTTTGCCTGCGTTCTGTGCATTTGCGTGTATCACGTTCTGTAGTGGTCCGCTTTCCAATGAGGTTTCACATAAATGCGTGAATTTATCAAAATCCCGGTGTGTTCACTATGCTAACAGGTCTGTAAACAGTTGTATCGGATATTTGCCACTTCTAACGGTCTTCTTTAGGATGTTCACTTTCTTCCTTTTTTGATCGATTTCGTAATGCAGATCATTAAAACAAATGCATCCAACGTATTCACTGACTTTGATGTTGCCTTTTTTCCCGTCACTGAATTGTTCAACACGGAGTACGCGGTTGATACTGTCTTGCTTAGCCCCTGCGACAAAGAGGTATGGACCAGCACGAGTGAGGTGAATGACAAACATCTTCAAAGTACAAGGCTTTGATTCAGGATTGGGGCATTCTCACTCCTACATTACTGTAAACGCTTCGCTGTCACGGTAGGCACTTTTGTTCACTGGGATAGCACCGTCTCGTTAGCTGGTACTATTGCTGGCAAGATATCAGTGGAAGTGTCTTTGAAAACCTGCACCCTCCATGACGTTGAAAGGATATCTGATTGTTGTTGGAATAGAGTGCGTAATACTTGTTCACAGTCTGTTCGACTCTGTGGTTCGTGACGAGGATATCGACAGAGTTGTTGGATTTGACTATGATTAACTCAATCAGCTGTCGCACATCGAGATGTGCAGCGCCGCTATTCACCATCACGTATTTAAGAAAACCTTGGATACGCAGTCGTTTGGTCGACCAATAGAAGTGTGCAACTTGTGACAGCTAGTATGCCAGTTGAGAGTCTACCCGACCGAGCGTCATCTCCGGAAGTCATGAACACTTTGGTGAAGCCACGATGTGGTCGGTCACACAACGACATGGTTGCGAAGTACGATGGACCTGACTGTTCCATTGTATGTAGAGGATTGGTGTCACCTGCCCGATTGGAGACTTTGTGATCACGCAAATCAGTGGCTAGAAATGCTTTGCGAGATTGCAGTACGTCACATTCAGTGACGTGCGTGCATCCATAACGTTTGTAGTTTTCCTTAACCCTATTTCACCCCATTTTTGCCTGATGGATTTGTTCTGATACATTCGTCGTTACTGTCATGTCAAACGGCATGCTCGGGCCACACTACCACCTCTGCGAGATCATGGCCATTATGCTGGGGAGGAGGACGACAAGGATGAAGCTAAGACAGGCGAGTGCACAGTGGAGTTACGGGTTTTCCGTAAACGAAACTAGAAAAAATCTTAACCTCGTTCACCTCGGTTCACGTGTGCAGAACATGCTGGCACGATTTATTGGAACATTGGAACACAATTGATACAGTGCATGTTTCCAATATCCAACATGCCGGAAAAATCTTAAATTTTTGTTACGGTTATTTTTTCATGTTTTTTTAACTGATAAGGACGAAACGGATGTCAAATGTCTTTACACTGATAGACCTCGTAATAATCTCATTTAGGTGTACACATAATTTGCAACCTGGAACCTACAATGACAAACTTATGAGTAAAACATTGAATAGCCTTATTGTTCTGTCACGAGGTATGTGTTGACTTCCTTCATCTGATCATCTACCGAGAACTCACACCTTTTTCAGCTTGTCCTACCACTATGCAGTCAGATCGACATGACCGGCTAAATCGAATTCAATGTAAACTTCAGATTGATCTTTGAGTTATTGGTGTGAAACAGATCTGAGGTCAATCACAATTTCTTTGTGGTGCATGGAATTAATTTGTGTTTGAAACTACTTGTTGAAGTTATAGTTAGCAAAGGAAGCTTGTTTTCCTTGCTTGATATTCGGCCCAGCGGTGACACAACTGTATGGTAAGGGACACAACAAATTAGGCGGTTTAGAAAACAGGTTGTCGTTAGAAGTCGGACTTTTGTTCACAGCACTTGTGTGCTCTATCAATCGCCTTGTTATGTGATCGATGTAGGGTGTTAGGTACGGATGGATAAATGAGTCATAGTGATTTATATAGGATTTGACCGGTTGCCTTTGAAAAGGATGACCGAATTGACACGCTCACAAATGGCTAGTTTGTGAATGACATCGTTTTAACTGATTCTTTCTTGAACTTTTGTGGAGTTCGTCGCAGCTCTTGTGTTCCTCTTAAGTGAAGATCAGTTAGTCATTTCTAGCTTACTGAAGGTAAGTTGAATTTACGCCTCACCGTTATTCAAAAGTACAGACTGTCTTCGAAGCGTATTGTACATCCGCCAACAGAGCCAAAGATGAATTCACTTCAGCCTCTTCTTAATGAAGGTAGATTTTACCGCCGGTCGGGAATTGAAATTACTGCATACAGTGCATCAGTACTTTCTCCCACTTTCTCTGAAATGTCCGTATTTTTACCGTAACATTCAGTTTGATCTCACAGGTTGCCTACGATTACTCAACATTGAAACATTTCTCTGTTCAGGTCACATTAAATCCAGACTCACCACTGCTCAGTCAACGTCAGAGACGTCTAGTTCCACAGAACCTCTGGTTCAAATCAGCGAACCATCCCACCGTACTACCAGGACCAACAGACGAGATATTCCCACCTCTTCGAGTATTCCTAGCGTGCGCGGTGCGAATCCGAAAGCATCTGTGCCGAACGAAAATCCGGCAAAAACGGAAGTGGATTCAGTTCAGCCAACTAGTCCACAGTCTTCCCATCCAAATACTTCCGATTCCACACCAGTGCGATCGGCTGGTTCGCCTCCGGCGTCCAGCGTTTCAAAGCACCTTCGGCTGTTCGGGGCCCGTCAGTGCCTTTATCGCCAAAATCTGCGTTCCCCCCAGAGTGTTTCTTCCAGTGAACTGCAGATTCAGCTTGATGATTCCAATGTTCACACCAACAAATCCATGAGAAGCTCAATCCTCTCAAAGACCCAAACTCAACCGTCAAGATGCAGTACACGATTAACAGAGAGGCCACTTACCACTGAAGGCCGAGTTTTACGTCCGAGGTCGTAGTGCTTATCCACCATATTTTATTCTGTTGTCAATTTGCTGTCATTTTATTTATGTTTAATACAACCAATTTTGTATGAAGCTCAACTTTCCTTTATTATTGATGACCGTTTTAGTTGCTGTTTGTTGTTTCGTGCATCATTGTGTTTCGTCTCGGTCGTGTCACTGTCGACTCTGTATGAGGTGTTCTTACAAAATGCCATCTTCCTAACTAGAAAAGCACAGAATGTTAACAAAATCTAACGAGGATTTTTTGAAGATTTGGATTCGACCACTTGTGAAAAGTCCGTTTCTGTCATATTTGGATCAGCAACTGGGAAACCACGTCCTTCCCTGACGTGCACTTTATCAGTTAAGGTACAAATCGAAGTCGGGACCTCAAACGGTTCATATTTTAACTGGGCTACGTATCTTCTAGTATGTGAATTAGAAATATGCGGTGCATTTGCTTTCACATAGGTATTGCGTTGGAAGCGATGCCAACAGTCGATCGTCCCGTTTGTGTGGTGGGAGGACGCGTCAACCGAGTCTGTCTACAATGCAAACAGTTATCTGGCGTCCACGCATGCTTAGATTGTACGTATGTGTTCATGTCTAGATTTTCCAAAATATGTGAACCATCGGTTTGAGGATAGGCCACATCGATGGGATCAATCAGGCGTTAATCGTTGCAAAATCCCCAGCTTTACTGTTGAGCCTGATGCAGCGTTGCTAATTAAACAGTATCACATTGGCCAATTTACATAATACCTGGTAGTTGAAATTGTGAGCTTTGACCAGAATCGAACTAAAAACGGGAGTTGCATGCTGTTACGTGGCATTCGCTGTGCCAGCGTAGTTGTAATGCTATGTCAGAAATCGGGAAATGTCGCATTTGGTATTCTTATTGGTAAACTGTTAATTTGCATAGCATGATGAGAGCTTGCACGTAATGGTTACAATGGATATTTTGATTCACGAAACTATACACCCAAATGCTTGTGTGCAGTTTGCATGTGTCCCAATCCCTATTGGTAAACAGCGACATTCTTCATCAAAATAATCCCATTTTTAGGAATTTCCGGTTTCAATTATGCGACTTGTTCTGCTTCTTGACGATTTGATTATTCATTGCTTTGAGAAGCACCGAATAATTTGTCTTTTGTTCTCCTGCTAAGGGGTATTCAGTTTACGCTGTAGTCCCCGATCTTCAGGATTGAGCAGTTCATGGAACACTGGCAGACTCTTCAAGCTTGTCCGTGCTATTGGTCCCAGATGACAGTCGGTCAGGGGAGCTATAAGGGAGGCAAATGACACCCATCCATACTAAGTCCAGGAGGTTAGAGCGCTGGGTAGAACACTTTAAGGGTCAACGTAGCTGGCCTCCTGCCTCTACTATGTTACCGCCACAAACCTGCATTGTGTCTCCCTGGTCAATAGATTTGGGACCACCGACTGAAACCGAGGTCTACATTTTCGTGTCGTCTCTCAAACGTGATAGGGCTGCTGGCCCAAATGATCTCTTGTCGGCGCTTTTCAGAGAATGCGTGTAGATTTCATTGGGGACTTATTTGTGGTGACATTTGTTTTCACTTGTGTGGACGATGGAGACCATCCGTTCGTGGTGGGGTCACGCGATAATAGTTCTTATGCTTACGAAAGGGGTTTGGAGCTGTTGCGAGAACCGTGGGGGAATTAGCTTGATTGCAGTTATTGTTAGGATTCTGGCATTCATTGTGCTTCGTCGGCTGACTGCAACTGTGAAGATAGGCGTGAGGGCAGAATAGGCAGTTTCACTCTGGGCAAGGATGTATTGATCAAAGTTGCACTCTTCACCAAATTCAGAAGTAGCGTCGGCCAGCAGTTGCCGTGTTTTTCGACTATGTTGTGTTTGATTCGTTGGATCGTTCTACATTTTCAGAGGCAGTTAAATGCAAAGGTGTACCCAGCAAGTATGTTAACACACTGTTGGCGATTTATTACTGTTATCTGTGATGACAATGTTTAGTATTGTTGTATAACAGGCAGTTTCGTTGTGAGTAGTATGCTACTCACAAGTAGTGTATTACCCACAGGGGACATTCAGGAGCAAAAGGACAAGCCCCGAACACGACGGACAAGAAGAGACTATCGAAACAGTGTGTACATGATGTGTGAGAACTTTCACCAAGGCGAATGTATGTGAGTGCATGTCCGTCGTGCAAATGAGTGTACACGTTTGTGGTTTAGTTTTTGACATGACCTATACGGAAGTTTGCGCAATAAACCGACTTGTTGGCCAAGCGTCTTTTGCGGACACAACAGTATTATTCCCATACTTCAGCTCAGGTTAGGATTTATGATGAACCGTCTGGCAGTTTTATCACCAGGAGCGGCGTGCGTTAATGTTATCTACTTTCCCCATTTTTGTTTAACTTTGCGATAGACGAAATAATGGAGGCACCTTGTTACTGAATGTTTGGATATGGACCTGAATATCTTTTTTTTCTCTTAATGACCAGGGATTGCTTTTTTATTCAGGATTGTATGGTGGTTAATCATCAACGAGAACCACAGATCCATTGCTGTCTGTGATTATGATGACTTGAGTTATTAATTTCAGGTGATCGGATTTTGAAAGAAAAAAGACCCTTGATATCCTGTATAACGTTGTCCGAGATGGCGGCGTGCCGCTGTCACTTTTGTGTCAGCATCCTTCTTAGTAACGTTTCTCTCCAGGAAATCCCATGTCACTGTTGAGGTGAGGGGCGACCTGACCCACGATATCTTTTGGTCAGGCTCTTGGCTACTTTGATAATGATTGTGATATTCTGTGTGCCTCTAACTCAGTTCGCTAGTCGGTTGCATGCCAGATTTTAGGTTGCTAGAGGAGCCTGAGAGGATTACTCATTAATAAATTACTGCAGTTTAGTAGTCCGCTCTGGGGTCATTTCTGAGACAGGATGAATTGGGTTCGACTGAGTTGTCACACTTTCTTTGCTAGGTTTATTTTTGGTTTAAGCTACAAAGGCTGTTTTCTTTATGGTTCCCCCAATAAGGGTGTCTGGTTCGAACATGTCTTGAATGTTTCTTTTGTGAGTTCTTTGTTCTAGTGAGATGCAGTGTTCTTATCACTTGGTACACACTGATATCACTAAACAGGAAACCGTATTCGAAGTTCACCTGTTTCACTAGCACATGAGAATGAGAATAAAACTACATGGTTAGAGGGTGGTTGTTTCTCCTATTCAGCCAGTAGTGGTGATGTATGCCTTTTTGTGATCGAAGCTGTTCCGTGTGGACATTTAAGAGACAGTGTATTGGTATACCGTTTGTTATGAAGATAACCGGTGAAACGTTGCCCAGAGACATAAAGGGACAGATCACCACCTTTTCACCATAATCATCTTTATAGAAGAGATTGAATGAGTGCCAACAGGCAGCACGATAAATAATATAAGATTAGAGTTACTTTGAAAGTGGAAGACTGTCATTTTTGATTTTCATAACCAGCTTAAGTTGATTGTCATTGTGGAGGCCGAAAGTGAGCTGTTAGCAATCCTTTTGGCAGAACTGATGAACTATTTATCAGGACACAAGTCATGTACGGGTTAGCCATCCATTATAAACAACCTTCAAACAATTATCAAATGAAGACTTTGAACTCTGACAAGTCCCTTTAGATAATTATTGAGAACTTCTAAAAAGTACGTTCACAAAACTGCACAGAGCATACGGTTATCCCACAATACAATACATTATGAAGTGTATTTCGAATGCCAAGCTTCTTTGGCTGATTCTCAGTTTCATTGCATGTTTTTTCGCGAATGGTTCGTAATTTACCTCCTTCTCACTGTGTTTTGGTGTTTCCGGGGAATCCGCAGTTAACTTCCAAAGTCATTAGCAACTTCGTCAAAAGTGGTGGGCTACAGAAAGCCGTCGACACTAATGGTATTTAAAACATGGGAAAATAGTTCTTGACCCAGTCGTCCTATTGTTAATAAACCAGAACATACTGGATTTTTGATACTGGCTATACACATGGTCGAGCGCCTCTCTAAGGAACGCTGTCCAAGCAAGCCTCATAACTAGTATCGAAATTTCTTGATTGTATAGCGTTAACCTCCTGAAGTTATTTGCTGTAATAACTGGTTTTTTTGACTGGACGGTTTTCATTGCGATGGAGCTCTGTTGTACGCTTACTGTGTTCGTGTTGATACTTTTCTTCCAATGTCATGCTGAATCTCCTAATGCTTGTTGCTGTTTTCATCTTTTTCGTGGAGACAATGAAGAATTCAGTGTTCTGTTCGGTGGGTTCAGCCTTGGAACTCCATGCGATTAACGCTGAGCCTCTTTCGTATTCATATGTGTTTGACTCTGTTTTTTAAAATAGTTTTTATTATTGAAACTGTTTCATATTTCTTCCAGTTTCTCATCCGGCCGATCCGGTCTTGCGGACCGCCATGTGTGTACTCGGCGGCCAGACTTCGGTGTTCCTCTTCGTTGATTTCTCAGTCGGTATCCGCGCAACCAGATATACATCCTCCACTAAAGAAATACCGTGATCATACCTCCGTGCTTCGCAGCCTAGCAGCCTGCGTACAGCCCTGTCCAGATGCTCCAGACTTCCGCCTTGGTGGCGACCCATGGCTCGGGTCAACTTTTCAGTCGCGTACATTTTTACTGGCCAGAGCTAAAGGTCGGTTGGCTGCTAAGATGGCCGCTCGTGATTACTTTCCAAACGATGTGGTTGCTATCGCCAAAGAGGTTGGTTAGATGGATTGCTATTTTCCGATTCGACTATTCGTACGAAACTACTCATAAGTAGTAAAATTGTACTTTTTTCCATACAAGTTGTTAGTTTTCCACTTTAAACTGAATGCGTTGTTCGAGAACGAACTGGTCTGTAGTCAGTTTTTTCAGAATGCTTATTAGGGAACTTTTCAGATGCTTCGTAAATTTTCAAGTCCACTTGTTACTCTCACTTCCCAAGTGTTCTTGTTCATTTTGCGTCCTTCTGTATTCCGTAAAGCTTTAACGCCACCGTTCCATTTACCATACTCATTTTCTGTTCCTTGTCTTTTCACTGATCAGTTGCCGCGAATGAACCGTTTTTTGCCCCTGATGACACCGAACGAGGTGCTTAAACGCATGTCCGACGGGGCGTTTACTCCTACCGAGGCAATGGAGCGACTGATTCTACTGCTGGCACCACAACACGCTTGGAAACTGTATCACGAAATGGCCCCGGTAGGTTAAGTAATTTAGCCACTTTGAAAGCTCGTAGCCGTTAATGTTTGTAACTTGGAGAATCATTTACGTATGACCATGTTACTGATGGGTTTATCTACGCATCAGGTATGAGCCCATGCACTGCCTAGTAAACCTGTCGTGGTTTCTTGGCTTCATCTAAGGTGCCCTTTAATTCTTCTTGATTTAACTATCCATTTTTGATGCACACTTATTCCAAGTAGCCAAGTTAGGTTTCCAACTTTTATATCGCAGGATGTGTACTACCATGTGAAATGTCAGAGCATATATAAGTTGGATATTGCCATGTTGTTCAAACATGGATAGTGACAGTAATGTTATCCGAACTTGCTCCCGGCGCCGTGTGTTTGGTCGTTGCTAAAGTTACAAATGGGCTGCGACGTACTACAAACCTTCCTCACGCAGACTGTTGTATTCAACAGCCATGCTTACCTCATGCCTATAGTCTACATTCCCCCCGCTTATGATCTCTTGGCTTCATATCAGAATGCTTTAAAGTAACAGAAAATTTGGCAAATCTCACCGAAAATGTTCCTTCCTCCAGCATTTGTTTGACGGCTTCAACTTTATCGGGTGAAACTCCATATCGCAACTTAACAACAATTTCTATGGAAGCTAACTGAAATAAATGGGCTCATTTGATAAATGTCCAGCAACATGTAGCACTTACAGTGGCAGAGTTCAGTTGACTTACAGACAGCAACCGTCTAACGGCCATACTATGGTATAAGGTGTGTTATCTTTCATTCCAAGACTACAGCTGTTAATGTGCTACCTGTGTGAACCTTGATAACTACCAATCCAATTAACCGCAACTAGGTACGCGTCGGCAGTCGTACGATGGCACTTTCTTGTCTCATATTAGATTATCTAACTGCAGTCTTTTGTAGCTCCTAGCATCCCGTCTTCAAATAAGCGACCATGAAAGATCGTTTACACAGGCAACGGTTGTTGTACATTTTTGAACCCTTTTATGTGGTTTGCTTCATATTTTCTAAGTAACTGTGATACGGAAGTCCTTTATTAAGCATCCCATCACCACCTTAGGCAGTAATTGGTAGACGGTGAATAGAAATGAAGAACGTGTAACTTTACTTCAATGTGCTCTGTGTGTCGTCTACTTTGTGATCAATAAGTAATGCTGCCATTGCTGTTGCTATCAACCAAAGATTGTCAAGTTACTTGAAACAGGTCGCACATCAGCCGCAATTGGTATTCTTACAGTTCAGGCTAGAGATAATCTAACACCGTGAAAAGGTACGAATCATCCCAGTGATCACTGGCTGTCAAGGGTACGCAAGTTGTGCTAGGTACCTTGAATAGCTGGACCTCATTCGAGAAGCGTATTATCTAATTTGGTCATTAAATCCCGGCAACAAGAGGCATGCGTCTCAACAACCTTGCTCATCTTGGACTCCCTGGCTAGAGTAATCTCCTACATCAGATCCGCCTTCGTTGATGTATTCTTAAACTGCTGCGCTGCTTCTACCACAATCTCCTGTAGGGTGCTTTGGGCATCTCGAATGGATGAGCTCTATCCGATAGGCCTATGGGCCGAATCGCCACTGGTCATCGGTCCGCAATGAACTGTGAACTCCGTGCTTCGCTCTGCTGCTTTGTGGGTTAGTTTCATTTTGAGCCAAAGACTCCGCGTGAGGTCCATCATGTCATCCCTCTTATTCGATCTGGACAATCGAGAAGTATGCTGCCCTCACAGTTATGAAGCCGAATTTATATTGATTATAGATTTTGTCGTGTCTTTCTGTCACAACTCTGTGGCCATGATGTTGGCGGCCCGCCTTGCTCCCATGTTAGACTTTACTGCATCAAATGAATTTGCCTCGTTTTTCCTTCTTTTTCCATACAACTTATATCTTATGCCCCTCCAATCCGGTCTTCGCGCACATACCACTGGTATACCTCATTTGCCGCTCGCGACGGGAGTCAGCCAGAATGATAGCGCGTCAAACACCAAGGTTCCTTTGCCCAAAAGACAAGCCTCTACTCGCCCCCCGAACACCGTTCAAGCCTGCCATTTTTCATGTCCGAGCACATGCGAATAGGTCAACAAGTAGCTTCCGTGCGTATTTTGGAGATCCTTGCCGTCGATATTTGTTGTCTTGTTGAAACGCGATTTCAGGATTCTAGTTCAGTAGCACGTCTTCAGTCTCCGTCAGCCGATTCATCATGCGGGTACAATGTTTGGAGACCCTGTGACTCAAGCTACTGGTCAAACTAATGTTGAAATTGCCCTAAGCGCGTGCGCTGAGAAGGCGCTGCTTGACTGGATTCCCGTCAACAGCCTCCTGTGTGCTGTCAGATTGGAAGATGCGATTGGACTATCCGGAGGCGCCGATCACAAACGCTGTTTTTGTTCCGGTATATACCCCCCACATGCTGTAGTCCCGACGCAGTCAAGAATGATTCTTATCACCAGCTCACTGACCCTTTACAGACTGCACGGCGTAAGAACATTGTATTGTTGGCTGGAGATTTAAACGTTCAAGTGGCTAAACGCTGACGAGCGTGACTTAGTTGATTCGCATTCTTACGGCACTCGTCGAGCAGAAAATAGTGAACGTTTGTTGCAGCTCTGTGCTGAAAAGGGTCTGTTTCTGGCGAGTACTAGTTTACTTGGTTCTAGATGTTAGTGCACCACCTGGCGACTTCCATCGTCGAGTCGATCGTGAACACAGATTGACCACATGATCGTCAGCTATCGGTGGCGTGATTGTTTTCAAGATTAGAATTCAATACAAAGCGTCTACCTAGATTCCTATCATTCACTGTTGTGTATCAAGTTCGCTTTGCGTTTTCGTGGGAGACCACTTCGCCGTCAACCACAAATTAAGGTATCCAAACTGCAGGGGACGCAGGCGCTTCACGCTTACCGGTGCGTGCTTGCCTCCAATGTTCTGTACTGGAAGACGACCTTGAAGCACATTGGGCACATAATCAACGTGCAGTGTATAAGTGCGATGCCGCCTCTTGTGGTACTCTTTCAGCTGCCGACCGCTGAGTCTTTATGCGATCATTGAAACTTCCTGATACCAGCCAGAATACTCCATCCAACAGTGAATACAACTCGACACTTAGGATTACACGCCTGGAGCTCGGAAGCAACTAAGAGAGGAGCGTGAGGCCTGGTGGACACAACGCGCTATCGAGGTAGAGTAAGCGGCTGCTACCGGGAATTCTCGGAAGCTTTTCTATTTCGTCCGAATAACTGGCTGCAGGGGGCCAGATGTAAGCGAGGCAATCTGCGGAGCCTGTTCATAACCTGCAACGACACTTAGGACGCTGGGTTGAGCATTTCCAACATTAGTTCAATTGATCACCTGCGCCATTGACTACGCCTTTGTGCTTTGCCTGTGCTCGTTGATATGTGGACATTTCGTCGCCGTTGGAAACAGAAGTTTCTCCCGAGATCTCCCGTCATAAAGCACGCGGCCCAAGCGAACTCCCTCCTGGCGCTTTTTGCAGATGTAGGTCCAGCCTTAGTTAAAGAGTTGACGGCTCTGTTTCCAAAACTAAACCATTGAAGTTCCAAATGACCGGAGTTTAGCTAACGTCGTCCCCATTTTCAAAAATGATTCACGCACTTCGTGTGCGAAGCATTGGAGGATTAATCTGATTCCTATTGCGTCAAAGTTGATCAGATCCATTGTACCTCGTAGACTGAGCGAAATACGCGAAGTACATATCTGTGATGAGCAAGCTGGGTTTTGCCCATACCGTGGCTTCATTGACCACCTCTTGACACTTCGCCAGATAACCGAACTCCGCCACTCTTATAAAAGGTCACCAATTGTCTTCTTGGATATCAGAGGGACGTTCGATTCGGTCGACAGGGCTGAGCTCCGAGACTTTCTGTCGAAGGTGTGTGCCTGAAGAATATGTGAACACCCTGAAAGTAATTTGCTGTCCGGCATCGAGCAGAGTTAGGACTTATGACAGCGTATCACCAACCTTTAGCATCCCTAGTATGGTGTGAAAAGGTTGTTCAGCCTCCTCTTCCTATTCAACTTTGCAGTGGACGAGATCTTGGAGTGTGTCCTGATAGACTGCGAATATGGTGGTGTGGATTCGCTCCCAGGCACGCGACTTGGAGACATGGAGAAGGCGACGTCGCCTTGATCCGTGAGGGAGCTCAGAACAGTTTAGACAGACTAGAGGCTTCAGTTCGTCAGTTTGGTGTAATCTTTGCACCTACCAAGTACACGGTGCTGTTGCAAGGTTAGCAGGGCTCTGCGTCTATCCTCATTTTTGATGGTGAGCCGTTGTGGGTAGTCGTGAAGTTCATGTATCTTGGGAACTGTATCAGCGCTGGTGGGGTGTCTCGGATGGCGTTTCCCAGCTTGCATCATCTGTGGCGTCAACATGGTTCACGTATTTTTGTAAAAGGTCGAATGTATAATGCCACTGTAAAGGCAGTTCTAATGTACGGCTGCGAAATCTGATCGATTCGCGATTAGGGTGTTCTTAGAGTGCCCATCGCTGTCTCCGAAGCATTGGTGGTGTGTGATGGGAGTACCGTGTCGGCAGTGACGAAGTTCGCCGACGTGTTTTCTGGACTTATAATCTCTGTCAACCCTTGAGCATTTTGATCTCGTCCCATAGGCTTCGTTGGCGTGGTCCCAGTTTACGGGTGCCACTTCACTGCCTGCCACATCGTGCCTTGTTTGCGAGTGGTTAGTTGGGTTAGAAGCGGCAGCCCGGTGGTCAGTGCATGACTTGGGTTCAAGGTATGTGGACACTCACTTTGGAGGTTGCTTCAGTAGGGTGCCCCCGACATCGTGGCTGAGGTCTGAATGACACTGAGCACTTCCGGCTGAGGGCACTGTCTGATATGGTGTAGAACAGAAGTCAATGGTGCTCGTGTTACTAGTCTTTGTGTGCATCGTTGTAAATTTTTATTCTTTGTTTCTCCACATTTGCTTCCTTCACCTTACGCCTTACCTTTTTTCTCATAATGTAACACGTTTCTCACTCTATGTGGTGCTTCTCATGTTAAATACATTTGGCATTTATTGCGTCCGCCATGTGGTTGTGACTTCGAACTGCGATTTTCTTGACTACGTCCACTCTTGTTTAGACCGCTCCATTCTTGTTGTATCCAACTCCTTGTGTAACGTCAGGTGTAAAGCTGCCATAGGCTTAAACAAAATGCTGTAATGTCCTGGGAAGGTATGAGGGCATTATCCGGACACAGTACATTCCATGTTCAGTTTGCTTTGATCGTAGCTGCAATAGGCAAGCCTGTCTCTTACAACACTCGACACGATCGTTCATTTACGTTCTACTTCAAAAGGACATTTATGCCACAGCCTTATTTGACTTGGGAAGCTATTCAGCTCATCTTATTGTGGTGGATTGCCAGGTCGGGGGTGCGAGTTTTCGAACGCTCGGCCGAATACCTCAACGTGGGGGGGAGGTACGTTCGAAAACCTGCGCGGGGAAACCCCCGACCTGGCAATCCACCACATTATGTTTACTATCTTGTAATCAATTTGGTAGCAGGCCTGCACCTTCAGGGATTTGCATTTGTGAGTCGGCTACTCCGTGAATTGCTGTCAAGACCAATGGCTGCCCTGGCTATTACACTCAATGATGTGACCCAAAGCTGATAATCATTATGATGAGGGTGATAGTGATGAATTGAGCTGTCTTTGAGTTGAATACTTTCACACTGTACAAGCGCAGTCATTTCGTGAAAGTTATTAACTGCTGTCCGTAAGACCAATGTTGTCGACATCACTCCCACTTCACCACCTTCAGCTTCGTTACAAGACCACCTATCCCATTTCTTACGTATCTTATTCTGTATTCTGGGCTTTACCTTTCTCGAAATGAACAGAATCGTAGACCAGTCAATACATATTACCTATCAAAAAACAGATGGCACAATACATCGATTTTGTAACTTCTAATGTTCATTATTTCGCCAAATTTCTTGCTTTTTCTGCTTTCTTACTAATGAGAACGGCTATCTGTTGTACTGTGTAGTGTTGCCGTTCAAATAACTTGTTTCATGTTGTACTGAATTGGTTTGGTTTGTTTATTAAAAGCCGATCCTAACTTTGACTTTATTAGTCTCTACTGTGTGAAGTAAACGATCATGATGCACTTTCCACCATAACTGCGCAGCATTTGGTTCCCTCCTTTTACAACTATCATTGCCTGTCTAGTAAAACTTCCCTTCTTGTTATTGTTTTCGCACGTACCCACCTTCATCTGTACCCGATTGTTCTAATGAGCTCATTTGCCGTTGACTGCTGGTCGTTGGCGGACTCGTGTTTTGGTTACTCTATTTTCAACGTCTTCCTGTTGGATAATTTGTGTGTCCGATTAATTCACATCTAAGGTGAGATAGCACCTTAAATGTAATGTTATTCAATAGCACCGTATAAATTCCAATCCTTTCGATCGCCTTTTCTGGCGTTTTTTGGACTTGGAAGGTATTCTGAATAAGCGTTATTGAAATTGTCGAGTGCGTGTTACTGAGTGAATTACCCCTAAATCACCGAGAACGATTTAACACCGTCGGTAAAGCATAAGCACCAAACCAGATAGGTGTCTTAATAGTTCTCACCCGAAAGGTCTTCAACTGTTAGACGGAAATATCCCAGACCATTTATGAAGCAGGGGGTGTAGCATGCGCCACGGGGAATTGTTAGAAGAACGATCTCTGGATTTGAAAGACCTCTGGATTTTTTAAGTGCCAGACTGAAAATTCATCCTGCAAGTTCATATTACAGATTTGGGCGAGATATCCATAGGAAGCTGAACTATAGTCTGATCACCGATGGTGAGACTTAGCTAATTGCAAAAGTCATGAAAATGGAAACAACCTCTTTCCTTCAAGCTTGTCCGTGCTATTGGTCCCAGATGACAGTCGGTCAGTGGAGCTATAAGGGAGGCAAATGACACTCATCCATACTAAGTCCAGGAGGTTAGAGCGCTGGGTAGAACACTTTAAGGGTCAACGTAGCTGGCCTCCTGCTTCTACTATGTTACCGCCACAAACCTGCATTGTGTCTCCCTGGTCAATAGATTTGGGACCACCGACTGAAACCGAGGTCTACATTTTCGTGTCGTCTCTCAAACGTGATAGGGCTGCTGGCCCAAATGATCTCTTGTCGGCGCTTTTCAGAGAATGCGTGTAGATTTCATTGGGGACTTATTTGTGGTGACATTTGTTTTCACTTGTGTGGACGATGGAGACCATCCGTTCGTGGTGGGGTCACGCGATAATAGTTCTTATGCTTACGAAAGGGGTTTGGAGCTGTTGCGAGAACCGTGGGGGAATTAGCTTGATTGCAGTTATTGTTAGGATTCTGGCATTCATTGTGCTTCGTCGGCTGACTGCAACTGTGAAGATAGGCGTGAGGGCAGAATAGGCAGTTTCACTCTGGGCAAGGATGTATTGATCAAAGTTGCACTCTTCACCAAATTCAGAAGTAGCGTCGGCCAGCAGTTGCCGTGTTTTTCGACTATGTTGTGTTTGATTCGTTGGATCGTTCTACATTTTCAGAGGTAGTTATTAACGAATCGGATTGGACGAACGCATCGGTACGAAGTCAGCCAGGAATTTACGGAAGGCTACGGCCGATCATTGTCGTCCGCTGGAGCAGACTGGCATATCAGTGCAATGACCAATCAGGATGACGCGTTGCCTTAGTGTCAGATTTTGTTTCGGCGAGCATCGGATTAAAAGAGGTTGCTTAAATGCGTCACACGCTGAAACAAACGAGCTGCAAGCGGAGCGGAACGGACCCATAGGAGGATCGGAGCGTCGGCACGAATTGTAATTCCTCATTTTCCTGATACACCTTGTCTATAGAACAACCCATGGAAACTTAGTAAGCAGGGATTTCAATCGTGCCACAAGTTCTGTTTCTGATTTCGTTCCGAAAAATAGCGACTTTTCAACGTAGTTTCAGAAAATGAGGAGAAAACTGCAGTTCGCGAAATGAACACCACGACAAACCCACAGACGATTGCTGCATCCGAACCACGGGTTGTACACAGCACGTACGGGCTTGCGGATAACTGTTGTTTATGGAGAGAAAAGTACGCAAATTTTTGCATATTGGCTAATTTGCCGGAGGCCAGTCAGGAATACCTGCTTGGTCTTTTGACATGCAATCAGAGATGAGCGAACAAAAATCCTTGGAAACTTGAACTTCGAGGATGGTGAGGACAGAAACGAACCGAACGTGATCATTCGCAAAATGGGGGAATATTGTTTGGGGCAAACAAACAAAACGTTCGAACATTTCCAGTTTTTTTAGAGGAATCGGAAAACCGGAGAAACGATAAATCATTGTGTAACCATTTTGAAGAAACTTGCAAAATCATGCAATTTCTGTAAGTGCTTAAGAGACACTCTCATCCGAGCCACAATAGTTATCGACATTTAGAATTCAATCATAACGAATAGACTATTGAACATTCCACAGTTGACGCTAGCCCAGTACGTTGACGTCTGCATTAGCGAAAGGGCAACAGAGCAAAAAATGACGCCTCTGAACGCAGACCGCAACCTGGTGTTAAATGCTATGGACAGAGACAAACAACGATTCGTGATGGTTTCGTGCCGGTTTTGCGGGGACAGAAATCTTCGTCAGAAAGTTGAACCCCGTGATGTTTCGTGAACCTTCGAGCCCTGTGGCACCCAATTTACATTCGAATGCTGATACTTGAAATTGTATGCAGCGTCTGTGAATGACATCCTACTATTCGGTTCTGAATTTCAGTTTACATGTGGGCTATATGCATAGTTACTGTATTCTACCGTCGGTATCGTTACTTGTCTTACATCAAATAAGCCAACAGTGCTGGTAACGCAACTGGTCTGTCAGGTATACTTAAGAAAATTCTGAACATTCTCTACTTACACTAGACAGTCCGTAAGAGCTAAATCACTGTCTGGGTGTTACTGCTCGACGCTTACTGGGTCCGCAGTGTCACATTTGAATGTGGCTAACCAATCATACGGTAGTTTGGTCAAGCTTAATGTGAGGTCAGTGGCACAGTTGCCCTCGCTGTTGTCTCACACTAACATAAACCGTGGATCAGTGGCACAGCTGCGCATCGTTGATGCGCAAACCTTTAATTCATATATATATATATATCAGTGGCAAACGTGCCACAATAGATGAGAAAAAAATTCTGGCTCACATGAGTATGAGTGTAAACTAGTACTCCTTTTCCAATGGGCCGGCTGAAACTTCTCTCTGAATGCGAAAGCTACGACTAAGTGTGGTTGATGTTCAACATATGACATTCAAATCCCTAACCACCGGTCGGCATCTTATTCTAGTTATCGAAAAAAACGACGGCTCGAGGAAATCAGTGACAGGTACGTAACTACGGACTTCTTCGTTGACACTTAACGGTTGAATCATATCACAGTTTATGGTGATGTTGAAGGACATCTCTTCGCTTACTTGTTGGCACGAGATGTCTTTAGTACTGACATAGCCTCCGTCACTCATTAAAGTTAGGGAGTGTACATGGTGTTGAGATTTTGAAACCTAGCTGCTTCAATTTGACTCTGTGATCTACCTGCTTTTGGCAAGCATTCCCGACAGGACATGGCTCGTGTGTGATGGCAGCACTATGTGCGCCACGGGAAGCGCGGCAAAGTTGTGTTGGAAGTAGGTTGACTTCCCCTTGCTTGGCGTAATTTCACTTCGTCCGTTACGAGAGTATTCAAATACGTCAGATGCACGTCCACCCAGTGCCTACCAGATCACGCCCTGTTTGCACGCCTTCAGTGTGGCTAGAAAATAAATTACAGTGTGTAGCCCATAACTTGGCTTGGGTGGACGAAGAAACTGACAAAGTTTGACCCTTGTCAGCTCCACCTTGCTTCCCGGCTGAATGCTGTTGGCTAGAGACAGCAAAGAATATATCTGCAAACCTTGGGTAGCGGCGGGAGTATTATCGTCGTGGAGTTTAATTCCTACTATTCATACTTGTTTCTAAATTTAAAAAATATCGACAAAGGACAATCGAAACTGCTTGCATTGTGAAACTAACTAAAAACGGTTTTCCTTCTTTTGTCATCCCTATTTACTGCTGTATTATTATCACTTTTAGTAACAATGTTTTTGTTTCCTGGTACTGGGTTGGCGTTCGGTCTTGTGTACCAATAAAACTATTGCAATTTTCATCGGTTATAGTCGGCAACTTTCGTGTGCCATTCAACTTGCTGTTTAGAAATGCTATCTAACCTGACACTGTGTTATAATCAATGATGCGTCTACATCTACACGATTACCAACTCCTCTAATCCAATACCGTCCGATTCATTTTGCAAAACTTTGCTTTCACCTGTTTCTTGAAACATTGACTTCAGATTCTGGTCGCCGAACAGTGTCTGTGCTCGTTCAAATATATCATAAGGTATTTTTTGTTCAACATCATTCATAAGTCATCGACCTGTATTTTTTAATATTTACTTTTTTGTCCGTGTTTTGCGAATCAGGAAGAACCCTGGAGTGCGGAGATGTTACATAGTCTGTTGGATCTTCTGTGTGCCACAAGCTGTTCGCCGTTATCCGGGACCGATTTGTCCTGCTTGCCCGACGCGGACGAGGTTTATTTCATGGATGAACTGGCTGCATTTGAGAAACACCTGAGTGACCGGCTTCCCACCGGCAAACCTACCAGGACTCTCGAAGCTCCCGAGGTCCCTGGCGAGGCAGAAGAGATCGACATGGTCACTGATACTGCCGACCAACAGCTAAATGTCACGGAAACCTCCACTTCTACGTTCCACGTTCGTTGGTCTTTAAGTAACCACGCGGAACAGTTGTTTAACAAAAAGCGCGAGATTCTACGAACCTGTGCTGGCTATTGCAGTATGATTCGTGGCGCTGCCAAACATCGCAATCCGGAACGTGCACTCCAGTTGGCAGAAGAGGCCTGGAACACCGAGGCCGTCGGTTCCGGTCTGGATGTTACAACCTACAGCCTGCTGCTGCGCAGTTTACATCACTTGAATGAGGCCGACCTTTGGCTCATTGCTCGCTCTATATTCGATCGAATGATCACTTTCAATCGTGTGCCTGACATGCAAGTTTTCTCTTCATTTCTCTATTCGCTTGCCGAGTCGGTGATTAGTTGGACCAAACGTGCGGACTCTCCATCAGTGATCGAAGCACAACTGGATAATCACGTTGCCATCGGTCTTGGACTACTAGATGAAATACGTATGTTGGGACTGGAGCCTAGCCTTGGTGTCATGGCAAACCTTTTGCGTACCATTCACTTTGCGCATCTGCCCGTGCAGCGTGAACGAACAGATCGTGTCTCAATGAACCGACCGAGTTATTCCGCTTCTGAGTTAGTAGACAGTTTTGTTTCAGAACTGGAACTACGTTTCAAACGTGTCTGCCCTTCAAGATGGGATGGATGGACGTTAGACGATTTCAGCTTCTTTCCCATTGCGATGCGCATTGCTTCGGTCGAAAATAACCTGACACTCGCGTGGAAAATTGACAATCTGCTAGTTGGTACGAGTGATCGTCGATTCTTTCTATCGACAAGTCAACATAAACGCAGCTATGTGGTCGCTTATTCTCTCTTAGTGATTAACACCTTTTGGATAAATCGCGATAATCCGCTACACGTAATTCAACGAGTAGAACGCTTGTATCGGACTTATCGGGATGTGATCGCAACTACTTCAAAAACGGCATCACGTATCATTTATGTATGTGAAAAAATTTTGAACTTACTATCAGATAAGAATGCTTCTGCTGATCAGATGGAAGCCAAACGTCTGGCTTATTTGTGCCTGTGTGACATGTTCTCAGACCTAACCGATCAGTTCCGCTTCACATCTAACCTCCGAGCACAGAAAAGCATTCTTTTGATTGCTCAAATCCTCGCCGAGCACGCTTCTCAAAATCCTTCTTTGGCAGTTACTACCACAATGAACGTACTGACTAGGCTAAAATTGGCGGCTGAAAAGTCTGTTCTGGACGCGGCTAGACGGGCTCCAGAATCAACCGTGATTGATTCCAGCGTTACACAAGCTTTTAAGGATTCCGAGTTTATTCGGTATCTGATTCAGATGAATTTTCCAGCAGTTTTTCAAGCGCTTCACGAACCCGAGCATCATCTGGAAGTAACAAGTTCGCAACACTTGGTAATTCGGCGGTTAGTCGATACGCTACATGAATGGTTTACATATGCTGTAGCGCAAGGCGCAGTGTTATGGAGTTGGGCTCCTGTGGTAATCGGCTTCCTGTGGGAACACGATGATGATTTGCATGAGTGAGTTTTCAGCTAGTTTTGTTCGGTCGTTTCCAAGTTATTGACAGCGCATTGGCTTAAAATGATGGCAATCGTTAAATTTTATACGACCTAGGATTATTTCCCCGTTTGCTCAGTCTAGTCTGCAAACCGCCAAGTGGTTTAAATTTAAACAAGCAGCTCCATGTTTGATAGCTTACATCCTGATTAGCGCAACACTTTCAGGTACACTGCTACGTTTGTGGATTGTCTGACCTCTTGGTGGACTCGTTGGTGTGAAACTCACTGAAACTGTTAACTTCGTATTGGATCGTTCGAGTCTACTACTCAGGTAGCTTGAAATCGATAAACTCAATAATGCCGACTTATCAACAGCCGTATATAGTTGATCTAAATTTATGCGGCATGTTGAAAAGAGTTACAACAGTTACCAATTCTCATTAAAATGTGGAGGACCCGCTCCAGTAAAAAAAATTCAAAGACTGACGCCTGTGGCGGGATAGTAACCAAGTCAATATGCTAATAGGACAATCATACTTGGTGTCACGTGGGTCGAAATGAATAAGGAAAGAATTGTATACTCAGCACTTTGTTCGAATTAAGTCTGTTGTCGTGGTTATTCGTTTAAAGAGATAAGACTGAAATGGCTAGGATCAAGGCAGAATACTTAAGAAATAGCCCCTGAATAACTATTCTATGAAACTCGAAGAAATGGAGGTCATAATTAGTTCGCACCACAAATAACGATCAATATTGTGCGAGGTAACAAGACGAGTGAACAAGGAGGAAGTCTTTGGCTGTTCCTACCACTCCTCAATGGCCTCCTCGAATAAGTCGTTCAATTTCATTAGTATGGGATTCAGTTTTGGTTAATATAATATTTTTCGTACACCTTCGGTCCGAGAACTCGGATGCCACCGAGACCATTCAGGTTTGTGTGATTTGAAACTTCCTTATAAGGCAGTGTTTGATATCCAGTTGAAACCCCTCTTTTGATACATGTCTTTGAGAGGGTTTTTTCGTTTTTACCACCGCTGGACACTAATGTTTAACTGTATTTGACTGAATAAGCTGAATAGTTTCGCGCAATTAGATTTACTCTGGTTTTAATTTAGCTGTACGCAAACAGTCATTTAACGAATTATTTCCAGCGTTGGACTGTGCCTGTGGGTACTATGGCTCGGTCTGCCGTTGGTCCTAACAATGATCCACGGATTAATGAATAAGTGTAAATGTATCTCAAAGAAGGGGAAGAAAGTTAAAAAAACGACGGAGTTGCATGACGAAGAAGAGTTAGCGACCTTGTGGTTACAGGCTCACCACTAGCTGCGATAAAACGCCATGTCAGGAAGTGTTTCGAACTAACGGTTTGGACCACCACGAATTTCCTAACCAGATAAGCGGCACCCCTAACCTTGTCCACCAGAACCGTTAAAGATTTCATAACCGACCACCACTTCATCGCCTGGCCACTTTGCGGTTTCTTTCAGCCGTTAGCAGCCGCATCGAATAACGCACCCTGCACCAGACGCTCTGATTCACTTGACGAGGACTGTGCATTTTTGTCATGTCGGTTATCGTTCGCGAACTAACACAGACATTCTTCAACGACCTGTTTGCAATAACAAAAGCATTGTTGTCCGTAAACTGAGTGCTTCGTATTTGTGAGCACATGGGTAAACGGTGAACCAAATCGGCTACGAACGACGGTGTGACCTGAGTCAAGATGATTACCATAAAATGAATGCTAACCTTCAGTGGAGTGACGCCAACGACATCTGATGGCGATATGGTCGCTTTGCGTCCGTGTTTGGGTTTCATAGAGTGGTCTGCATATGGTACATTGCCGTCGTTTATGCTTAAATGTACAACTCAGTATGTGAACCCGTGAGATGCGCATGTTTGTAACAGCTGATGGCCGTTGTCAGTATGTTACACACGAACATCGAACACCACCTAGCCGCTTCTCTTCCGGAGCAAGACAACTGGGTTGCGCGTTCACATCATCAGCGAGCACAACGGTGTCCGATTATATAGCTTGTTTCAAAATATCAAAGGAGGCGTTGTAGAAGACGTCTGACGTATTGTCTTTTGGAGCATACGCAGATATGACACATAAACGACGTCTTTCTAATCTTTGTCGACAGACTTTGACTAAATTGCTAGATCTAACGGCAACGATTCATTGGGATCCAGTCGAACGAACTTTGCTCCGTTTTTGAGCTCACTGTAGTCCCCATTTTAGGTTGGCCGCTAGATTCGAATTCATCGTTACCAAAGATCCCGAGAAAGAACCGCTGACGTTTAGCAATGTCCAGAGTTGAATTCAGATGAATGGTAACAGTAGAATTGTGAAGGCGCTTGTGGGAGACATCATATATGCAATTTCACACTCAAGGTTGCTAACCGAAACAGCTCGCTGACCTGCGCGCCGGAGAATGCGGACGTTAAAAGCGCCAATGTTTTTCGGTCGCCCTAGCTTGAAGAGGTGGTCATTGACAGCAGACGAGGAAGTAGGTGAAAATGAATGGTCTGTCCACGTGGAAACCACACTGTGCAACTCAACCATGGATGCAACTTGACAATATCGTCGTCAGCCGTTAGTGGGGCCACTTTATTGAAGATTATCGTGCATTTTGGAATAACCATGTTGTCCTGTATCATGTTGTTCGCGACTGCTTAGTTCTATCGATTGCTCAGAGTTTCTCTGCTCACAATCATAATGTAGTCGGTTGCAAATTGAACAAAGGCACACGAAATACCTCTCGAACAGCACTGAGGATCATGGTTGGTCGTGACATTTTGGACGATCCTCCATCGGGAACCGAGATGATAAGCGTAAAATACTGAAACCTAATAAGACGCTCGATCTTGATCTTCTTTCCCTAGTGGGAGATTTCTGTCTGAACCGACCATACTTTCCTGTTCCAACTGGGAGACTGAAGAAGTGTCTCATTAGTGGTGCCTGCCGACAATCATTCCCATTTTCACAAAATGGCCAGGATATTATGTGACAGTCACTGAGCTATTGGGCTTATATCTACCTCCACCAAATCACTCACTGGTCTCTTAATGCGGCAGATTTTGAAACACAGCAAATCGAATAAGAAGAGGAAAGGTAGGTTTCTGGTCCGGTCGCGGATGTGTTGACTATATCTTTTGGAAAATGCTGAAAAATCGGCGTCCCGTTTCTCAGCCAACAGTCGTGATGTTTTTGAATCTAAAGGCTGCTTTCGACTGGATTGTTTGATGTGCTCTTCGGAGCTGTGCTGGTCGCAGCGGAGCCTCAGTGAAGTGCCAGTTTGTCGTAGTCGTTTTATATCCACCACGAATGGAGACTGCGCATTTGTGACACCCACCTCGAGTGTTCTACACGGCGCATGGCGTTTGACATTGACATGCGATTCCTCTCCCTTTTCAATTTTCGATAAAAGATACTCCGGATGGAGTACTCAGTGATTCCAACAATCTCGGAGAGATCTTTTACCAGGTAATAGGCTGAGGCTGATATTGGCATTGGCTCGCTGAATTCTCTTGCGCAAAACAAACAGCCTATGATGAATTGGTTGAGTGGCGTGGTTTTTCTGTGTTGTGTACTTTACAACCTCAAGTTGTGAAGCGCTGATGACCGTCGAGCACTTCACCTACCTTGGTAGCCCCATCTCGTTAGCTCGTAATGTAGCTAACGACGTGTCCGCGAGGACAGTGAAGGCGCTCCGATTTATCGCAGTGGTCAAATGTGACCACCTCTTCATGCTTGCATAAATGTCCGGTCATTTCACCAGTGAAGTTGATCTTCATTCACATCACCTGTAGACAAGTTGCGGTTGGTTTGACTTCCGTTGTTCTATTCCTAGAAGAGTTGGAAAGGGTTTGTTCCGAATCTTGCACATTCCTTCATTAATCACATTAGTTCCTGACATTTTCCTAGGTTTTCTAATGAAGGATCTCTGGCCTAGTCTGGCGCAGCAGCGTTGCTTGCACATACTTTGTGTATGCCACTGATCATACAAGCAATTTATCAATAAGACCCCTGTGGATTACAATCATTCCTTATTTTCGGAATTGTACCAACCTCTATGTAGTCCAGCGACAATATCTGTGCGTGCGTCACCGCATTTTCGCACCCAGAAGTAAAGTTCGTCGGTAATCGCCTACATGGCCACGATTTTGGTGAATAGTGAACCCATTTCTCTGAAGCTCACTGAACGTCCAAATGCATATCAACACGTGCCTTTGTTGCGCTTTCTTTGTATAGTACTAACTTGGAAATCTTTTTGCTGTTTACGTTTCGTTTTAGCCATCTTAGTCCCTGTTTTCCAAATACTTTTTCGGTGAATGACTGCGTGATAGTTATGATTACGCGAAATTTCACGCATTTGGAGTGCCCAAGACAATTTTTTGACATGAACAGACACTTTCCGTTACTGTCAACTGTTCATTTGTTTATTCTCTGTTCAGCGAACTTGTCTGGGACGCGTTGCTTCAACTGTCGACCTTGCCATACACGCCCGCGTGTCCACTTGAGGACAGCAGATATCAGAGCCTTCTTAATCCCGTTCTCAATGCGCTGGAGCAGTCTATTTCTGCATCGGCCTCCGGTGTGCACTTGCGCGATAGGCATCGGGAGTTGCTCAGTGTAGTGCGGCGAACGCTGCAGGAAGGTGCATCCAAGATTCCACTGCAGCCTGATTCTTCGTCAGGTTCCCGGGTGACTGTAGCTGGATGACAGCCTGATAAAAATACTTGTGTATATTGAACAGTTTCTGCTTAGTTTTTTCACATTCAGGATCTTGCTATAACTTGTTACTCTGTATGTGGTCCTCTTTTTTTCATTTTTGCTGCTGTCCCAGTTCCGACGGATTACAAACGGACGATTATGTGAAAGTTTAGCACTTTTTTGTTGCACGACATGTGAATTCACAGAAAACAGGAAAATCTATAATTCAAGGACTGTTTACATAGAATTAGAGATTCTCACAACCCACAGATAGTAAACAATAGATTATTGTTTGGAGATGTGAAGACTAGTTGAGAGCGGACTTCCAGACCCAGGAAGAAATCCACCGGTTGACAGTCCTAAGTGTGAACAGATAGGCCTAACCTCTAGCACGCCAACGAAGCAATGTGTTCTGGTAGGAATGGATGAATGTACATCAAAGCGTGGGACGGTTAACTGAAATAAGGTTAGGTGTGCACTCAGCCAACTCCCCAGAGCGCTCCCCTCGGAAAAGATTAATTGATATGTTTACCGTGTGACCTAGATTGAAGTTCGAAGATTATAGACGGGTCGCTGACAGACCGTACAGCTTTGTTTTAAACGCCACCAAAAAAGCTATGTTTTAGAACCTCTATCCTTGATATGTTTACGAGTTTGCACTTTGTAGGTTACGAGTAGTCTATTGAACATGTACTGTTTACGGGCTTCGAATCAAAAAAGATTCCCTCGGTACCCTTGTAGCTGAAAGTCATATTCGTTCCATTACAATGGTCATGAGCCTGATCAAAAGACACCGTTGACTGCACCGTTTTTAATCTCAATAGTAACGTGGAATAACTCAGAACACAAATTACTGAAAACAGTCAATATCAGTTAACCAGGAGTAAGCGCGACTCAGCGGGACAGCGTTACTTTCGCTGACCTAATTGAATGGAAGGTAAATCTGTGCGGTTTGTTCACGATTGTGTGGTCTCTCGTTTGCTTGGCAAACTTAAGTAGTCCACTGGACGTCGGTCTGGTCACTTTGATGACCGGAAAAATCGACTAACGAGTTGTAGGAAGTGATTAGACGGACGCTTCGATCTGTCGTGCAGTCCACCTAACGTGCAAGGAATTTAGCATAGTTCATGCGCATTCGCTGGTCGTTTAGGAATTTTAATCATATCTGTCGACTAGAGGAAACTTAAGCCTCGTGAAAGTTGTGTGTCACATCGGAGCAAACGCTCGTATGTATCCAAAGTGGACGACCGACGAGTGTGGTCGGTGACAAACAACACTGATCAGATCATGCTAACTTTCTGTAGGCAGCTTACCTCTGTGAATCTGCACGGCGCCTGTTTTTCCACTCCCATTTTAACGCGCTATTCATTCACCATCGAGTTTTGCCTATTCCTTGATGAGCCCTGCCTTTTCTTTCTAGCCATGCTTCCATCCTATTACAGTCAGCTATGGTATACCCCATCCAATTTGTTCACTGTTGTGCTGATAACTTGTTGTCAGCATTAACTTCCTTGCATTTTAAGAATTTACACAACTCCACTCGGTTAGAAGAACCGTGTATAGGAAACCCACATGGTCAGGTCAATACCTAAACTTTAGCAGCTTCACACCGATCCAACACAAACGAGCACTAGTAAATACTCTCTTCACACGAGCAAGGCGAATCTGTACGCCCGACAGCCTCGCGGAGGAACTAGATCTGATTACGTCTGTCCTACAATCAAATGGTTACCCCAGAAGTTTCATAGATAGGCACAGTAGACCAAAATTACCATCCGAAAAGGTGGTCACTGTAGAGAAAAAGAGAGTCTACATAGAGCTACCTTTTAGGGGTGATTATGTCATGCAGCAAACATCACAGCGATTAAGAAATTCAATTAAACGAACATTTAATGCAGCTGAACTCCGTGTAATCGCTCGGACTCAGAAACTACCAGTGCCTTCAATCAAAGGAGATCAGCCTATCGGTGCCACTTCACATTGTGTTTACCAATTTGTATGTAACTGCGGAGAAAGTTACATAGGCAGAACCGAGAGATGCTTGATCTCCAGAATGAAGGAACATTTACCTAAATGGGTACAGAAGTCCGCGTTACCGGAGAATGGTAATGTTTCTGAAACGCATAAACAGCCAGTTTCCTCAGTCGCTAGACACGTCTTGACCACCGGTCATGCTACCGATCCATCTTGTGCATTCAAAATCCTGTTGCGCCATTCCAATCCGAGATTCTTACGGTTCGCTGAAGCAGTTGCAATTAATCGGCTCAAACCAGCTCTCTGTGTTCAGAAACAACTGTTCGTGAACCTGACCCTTCCCTGGACTTGATGTCTTATCCTAACTCGCTTATTGATTTTCCACCCCTCAAATCGATTGTTTTAAATAAAGCTCACCCATGTTATTGTAAGTTTGGTACTGATGAGTCAATACGAAATGCTTGCATCTGCTAGTTTTCATGTTCTATCTGCTTTGTTCAAACTGCTCGAGGGAACCAATTGTTTCATACTCCACTATTAATCAAATTTTGAAGGGGCTGCGTTAATCGTTGCAAATAATCCCATTCATCTAGTTTTCTCTTATGAAAATGGGTTATCTGTACGAAAAGCAAGGTATGATTTGTTCTAAGCACAATCACAGGTGGCTTTTTATGCGTATTTTCCATGTTATTCTTTCCTTACTCACATGTTATACTTAGATGGATCTACCGATAATGTGGAAAAAAGTATACTGTGAGATACCAAGATTTCCTTTACTGTCTTTAGTCAGGAGCGTAAAACATGTACGTGGCATCAACAGTAGGATCGGTCAACGAGTGAGGTCTGCATTAAAAAGTGGGAAGTCTGTCTGCATTTAAACTGCTAACGGTGCACTGCGAGACCGCGTGTAACGGTCAGCATTCACTTTTTTTCACCGATTGCTTACAAAACGTGGTCCGATACGGACTCTGATTCTCAGAGGTAGATTGAGCCGCGCTACTGGCTGCTTACAACAGGGAAGGACAAGAGACTACAGAAGGGTAATCCAATGAGTTTTTCGACATTCGCAACTGGCAAGTACGGACGAAGACAGCTGTATGTATGGTTTCTAAAGGGTAAGTTTTTCTGAACCTATTATGTTACAGCAAGAACTTATGTATCATTATCTTCAGCATTTAACCGTATCGTTGATGCTGTCATCCAGGTTGCCATTTGTACTGATGAAAGTTCAAAAAACAGCAGAGTGATCAGTACGAATACGCAATCCTCATCGTAAACAACATTACATCAGTAGTCCTCACTGATACTTAAGTGCCATACAACTCTGAGAGAAAAAACAAACCTATGCCAGAAAGAAAAGAGCGGGAAGGGAGGGTAATTAACTACTAAAATTACATGCGTTCATAATCAAACATTTAACACCAAGATGTCTACACCTTGAAATCAGATAACCGAGCTATAAGCGAAAGTGAGGCGTCAACAGCAAGACACCTTCCTGACGGCTTTCACTGCTCCGCGCTCACTTCTCAGACAACTTAACCAAACAACGGTAACATTCATGCCATTGAATTCGATTAGCTACCATCTCATTTAACATTTCCAGTCACAGGCTCCGTGAGTCGCGAGGTTGGCAGTCCAAGACCTGACCTAAAATGACCAACCTCTTGGTAAACGACTTCATCTCCCTACTTCGGGTCGTCATCCATTCGCTTCGTGCCTTACGCCAGTCGGCCACAGCATCAGTAAATTACTCGATGTGGCAGACAACTAGCTGACATTCTTAGTACATGACCTAACCAAAATATAAGGGCAACAAAAGAACTCGTCTAACCATCACTACCAAATACCGGCTTTCTAACCTCCTTGGTGCTACCCGATGCGAGCGGTCGAATGTAGACATTGATGGTCAACTACCTGACGGCGGTTCACGTGTTCTACCATGAACGGCCAAGTTTCGTAGTCGCTAGTTAGTACAGCCCTCACAGTTGTCTTACATACGCAACCCTTAAGCCTCAGTGAGATGCTTTTCTGTCACCAGAGATGTCCTAGGTTAGCGACTGCCGCCCTAGGCTTAGGGATGCATGTTTCCATTCCGTGTCCTACACCTCCGTCGTTGGTGATGCTGCTTCCCCAGTACACAAATCGGTCAACAACCTCAGTATTCACCATTACATCTAAGTAATCACAGCGTAGCGAACAGAACTGAGAAATAAGGTGAAACAAGTAATGGGGCTTCGTTTGCAGGAGTGACTGACTACCTTGCGAATGTGAGCTCACATTTAGCTGCGAAACAAGTCAATATCTACGAAAAGCGATAACTGAGCGTTTCTCTGTACACACCGATACAGCTGATCAAGAAACTATAAGTTCACTTCGGCCATTGTGAGGCACATGATAACAACTCAAGTTATTGACTTAAGCATTTCATTTGACGTGTCTTTGTACAACCGGAATCCCAATTTGCTGGCTCCTTTGGAAGCAGTGTCAATCCGTACTCGCCGTCAGATTCTTTGTGTGCATTGACTGTTGATTCTGACGGTTTGTCTGCCCTGGAACTGATGGCATTACTCTGTGTGCTATAGTAGCGTTTCCTATTGTTTTTGCCTCCCCCCACGTTCTGCATATTCTAATTTTTCACACGCGTTACATCCACACCCATTGTTGTTGTTGTACTGAACGAAGGGAACGCAGTTTTAACTTTAGATTAATATTAACAATTAAATGTCTACTGAGTCTTTTCCAAAGTAGTATAGTTACCTATTAGTGTTCTGTACCTTGTACACGGTTGCTGTTCTATACCTCACAGTTTATTTTTTATTTCCTGTTCTGTGTGCCCATGCGACTCCACAGATAACAGTTTGTCTTTCAATGTGGACAGCGTTTTGTTTTACCTAGTCATCACTTAAGTGTTGCTATAGCCTACCTTAGCGGCACAAAACTAGCCATTTCCGTGCGTGATAATTATGGGGACGTGAGTGGTGCAATTTTGCTGTCATGGCTGAAATAGTGCAAACTACACGAAGTCATTTAGAAAGAGTTCGTGGAACTTTTCATCTAGTTCTCGATTATAGGTAACACCAAAATCCATCTACATCTGAAAGCGAACAAGCTAGTCTGTCGTCCTCATCTCAGCATCGTCGAACACTTATGGAGGTGTTCAGGCATAATTCACTAGAAGGTCATAGGACTGATAAACATCTCCGTCCAGAAAGGTAGGCTGCATTATATACATGATCTGCACTAGAGATAACTCAAAAGAGGCGTGATTATCGTATAAAAAAGCCTTCAAACATTAGGTCGTACCTTGGCAGGATACTTCTCATTAAAGTGTAGGCTAAACCCTTGATGGACGATTTTTGAATTTCAAATAAGAAATGTGAGACTACACTACACGCGAAGTGATGAACAAACATTTGGACGTATGGGAGCCTACGGGAAAGTTTTTGAAGTTGATCACTCATCAGTAAATTGACCACATATTTAAGGCATTGCACAGTCCCATCTCAGAGCACCTCTACAAGTGGCTTCTGAGTGCCCAAAGGGGAACTGCATCGATTGCAGTTACACAATCTACAAGCATATGGCCATCAAGTAGACTGTTAAAGCATTCCGTGTTATCTGTCGGACAATGAACAACACGCCTTATCTTTTCCCGAAACACTCCCCATACACCGTATGAAATCATGGTTATGTGTAGTTAACCTATTTCCATCTTAGTAATAAGTAACCTGAATTAAATGTTCTTCCTATTTCTGTATTCTCACTCTTCGTTCCCACCTTGCATCTACATCTGTATCTACTATCCTGATTTTCGATCACATGACGGAATAACTACTGACCACTTTGAAAATTTTGCCCATATGCGTATATGATCGATAGTAAGTGAACAAATTGATGCTTAAGCATTCATCTCACATGAACGTTGCTGCGTTATTCAAAGCTGTGTGTGAGAGTTTCACATCTGCTCACTAAACATTCGTGAAATTTAACTCGTATCACTGTTTCAAACTCACTCACAGGTCGCCAAATAAGACCTTTGGTACATTGTCGATGCATTGTGTTTCAATGTTTGGTGCTGATATGATTGCCCTCCACTAGCTTTTTAGAACCATTTGTTTTACTAACCCGTTCACTTCTGTTTCACTTTTATAAACCGACTAGCGTAGACTTTCCTGGACTAACACAGAGATAGTGTAACGTGCAAGCCAACCTTTTTTTACACTGATTGCCCGTTGCACTCATGGACCTACGAACAACAGACGCAAGCATGGAGCTTATAGTTTGTTTAAGGGTGGTGTTTGTCGTGTTTGATTTCAACGCTCGGATCTAGTTGCAGTCAATCACACTAGAGTGTTGTGATCAAGTTTTTCTAAATTTGTAGCCACCACTTAGTCGGGACAATCCTAGCGTGGCTGCAGTCAGAACAGGAAAAAGGACGACGTATGTAGGGGTGTAGTGGACAACAAAGTGGTAGGAAATGATGCAACCGGTACCGGTGGGCAACTTTAATAGATCTACTTTTACGTGCAATTGACTACCCACTGGTCCACTTATTTTGACCACAACGACAATGAACTTATCTAGAAAACAAGCTGAGAAAACGCGCAAAACTTCTAGTTCACATTCGACCCTTGCGAGTATAACAACAATACTTCCTATCGCGTGGAAGCCTTATCTAACTGTCCACGATCCTCGTTTGTCCATTAAGAACCCTGTCTCAGAAAACCAGGAGCGATCTTAACCATTCACATTGTTTTTAAGTTGTGAAAGAAGTGACCATCCCTTGACCAGGGTTCTGAAACTCATGTCTGTTCATTTCCACAACCACGTCTGTCAGCAACAGTTGTTTGTCTTCAGCACTATCAACGCATGCTACAGACTTCGAGTTGACAACTGATACCCAGAAGACCTAGCTTAATTGAGTCGTTTTTCATATAGTTTTTATTTGCTTCCAATTCGTTGGTCCATCACTCAGCGTACCTCGGGTACATCACAGTCTGTCAGTATCTTTACAGAGGTGGATAGCGAACAATACAGCCGAACGTCCGTTAAATGAATTCACCGATTGGCGTCAATTGGTGGGTCGTGTATCGGGTTGATTTGCGGAATATTGTCTGTGTGGGTTCTGTCCACCCCCGCGGATACGTTACCATTCACAGAAAACAGTGCTAAACTAGCTTGGTCGCAATATTTTTGCTGTGCCCAATGAAGGGTACAGATGTTCATATAACAAATGTCCAAGTTTAAACCTAGCCTTTCTGCTAACCTTTTATTGGTTAGGATCTTATCAGTCATTATCCAAAAGATCATACGCATCTACCAAACGTGCTACGTGTGAATAACAAAATTGTATACCAAAATGTTTGGACTCATCAAAATCCTGATAGCTCAACAAAAATTACTTAAACGGTTACGAATCACTAATTGTGACACTGGGCGGTTGTGAGGTATGACAGACGCACAGGATGTTGCGATAGCAGTTCTTGACTTGTAATTTGCTTGCTGGATAAGGCTGTACAGGTTGTGGAATCGAAAGTCCTCACCATAGGATTGCGTATTGCTTAGTTCCTGTGGCGGTGTCAAGGTAGGTGTGTTGTCCAGCATGCTGTGTAACAGTAACTAACCATTCCTGTTAGTATATCGCGTAAAGGTGTGTGACGGAACCCCAGTAGGTGTGTCAGTGTTCGTGACCAACAATTACCCCCAAACCATGTAATAGGTAACGTGCTGTAGCCATCAACGTTTCTGAGATAACTCGAAACGCTGATCATATCGGGGATTCCTAGCGAAGCGCTTCATCGAGTGGTCCCTTTCAGGCATTATGCTGGGCGGTTCCAGTCAGCGTTGTGCTGGACGATGACCGAATAAACTTTCTTTTACAGTTCAAACTAGCCTGTGAAATATGGGTCGAATGGGTATCAATACCGGGGCACGTTAAATATTGGACACATGTTAGAGAGGTAACTGACCTGATCACATACAAGAAAGGTTCGACAATATAAATAAGGAACGTGTACGGACGAACGTAGCGGAGGTGGTGGAGAAGAGGGTGAGCGGCACTACGCAATTTCTGTTTATTAAAAAACCAGTGCTCTTTATTTTGAAGAAACAATGATGTTTGCGATTACTTCTGGGCGACAAGTATTTTGATTGCTCCGTTTGTTGCCACGTTCTACGACTCTCCATCAAGCAACTCGGTTGTTTAAATCTGACACGCTTTTAAGCAGCCAGTTCTAATCACCACCTCTTTAAAGCACATTTGGTCGCAGTTTTTCATTGGTTGGCCTCGATCGACCGCAGTTCAGCCTGCAGCAGTTTGTGCATGAAGCCGCTCCAGTCCAACTTCATACCCAATGTCTCAATCAACTTGAGTTGCTGGCAGGTTTCAGTAAAATGAAGAGTAAAGACAGCAGAACATCAAACGTAGTAGGACTGACATACATGGAGTATGAATACCGAGCTTAGATGCATGCTAATCTGAGCTTCTGATTCACAGTGCTATAGATACGAATTCCAGAGGCATACCGCTTCTGCCGACTATAGGTATCAATCATACCTGTGACGTTGCCTGCAGGATGACAGGGCTGCAACTAGAAGGCGAAAGATTTGTGTAACATAGCTAAGCGACTCAATCTTCAGTTGGACCAGAGCTGACTGGTAGGCAAACACTTGTATTAGGCGACAACGTCGTACTACATTCAATGTGCACTCGCCACTACCCTGAACGAACTGTTACTAGTTACGCACTACATATAAAACACCGGGGCACCCTCCTTCAAGAGCAATTGCGACCGACATAAATTATCGATAGCGATTAGCACAAAATGAAAATGCAGTGAAAGTGTTTAGCTAACAAAATTCGCTTGGGTTACGTGCCAGTCTGAAAATTTAGCCGGACAATTGTGTAGGAGATTTTCTATTTACGAAACATTGGTTCATTTTTAGAGAAGACATGCTGTGGGATGTGGATAATTCGTTTAATCTCCTCAGTCGCTTACTTAAGACAATTGTTTTAGGCATCTAAATATGATTAGAATAGCGTAGAATCGGATGGATAAAATTTTAGGAGTCAGTAGTTCAGTCAGTAATTTTTGCGTGCACAGAACTGGCCTTCGATATTTGGTCAATGAGGCTTCACTGAAAGCCAAATGTTCCGGGTTCCAGTTACGTCATAATAAAGTGAACGAACTAGTCGGATCCACTCTGTGACCAGCCATCTGGATGTCCTTGGCAATCGAGGAAGATAAGTTGCGTTGTTTATCTTCAACCGTCGTTAAGACCTGTTCTTTCAAAGCTAGCCTATCAGCCGCATAAGTTCGGCGGACTCGGATGAATGATGTGAATCCCGTGTTTATAGTTGACCGGAGCAAAACCGGTGAAATATTTATGGTGGTCACGCCAAGTAGACTTACGAAAAACGAAGCGGTGCAATGTCCCATCCCATTGTCGAGTGAGTGAAACGTCTGAAAAGGTTAGGTTATTTGTAGGTTCCATTTCTGACAAAGGGTGTGAAAAATTCATGACAAAACATGATAAAAATGGTCATGATTAGTAAAACAAAGTCGTCAACGTAGCGTTTGTAAAGTGCAGTTGAATCAGTGTGTTTTGAAAGTTAGTGTTGAAACAAGACGACTACCCATAGGTACCCCATCAGGCTGCCCGAGTTCAAATTGTTTTTGATGCGCAAAAGGACAAGGCCTCTAAAATATTCGAAGGGAATTCGGGTGGAAATATTTTATGATAGGATAAAATCACACAAAATTTCAGCAGTTTTATGTGAAATAACATTAGTAGAAAGTAATCCAACATCTAACGACAACATTGTTGTTGCATTTGCGAAATTTTTCCCAAAACATTTACCAAATTAAAATTTAACGTGTTAACATTTCGCGTACCTGGTCGAATAGTTCCACAATATAAATGCCTGAACTGATTGCACTAATTATGCGGCTGGAAAGATTAACCGGAATGTCAATATCCCACGAACTCTCTCTGTTTTATTGTAATGTAAGGTTGCATGGTAATTAGCCAGATCTGACAGACAACCTGGCAGCTGGATGATGTTGACATATTTATTTTGTAATTTTGTTGAAAAGTAACCTTCCAACAAAGAGTCAATGTTAAAATTATGATGATGTCCTTAAAATTCAGTGGTGATCATTTTTGACTTGATTGCAAGTAAACTAATATGCTGTGGTTAAAGGAGAACGGTGCTAATTCACAACAAGAAGAGTGCTACGAAATCCTTGATGATCCGCTGAGACCATCTGTTGTCTGATGACGAAAGAATTCGCATTACATCTAGCCGACCTCTAAACTGACACACTTTCAAGTACCCAAATGTAGCTTATTTTTCTCAACAAAACTTTCTAGATGTACAAAAGTTATTAATTATAATTCCACTTTGAGGAGCATTAGATCGATTCGTTAAAAACAGATCGGATGTTCAGCAAGGTTACTGGAGAAGTTCCAAGCAGCTTTATAACGATTGGATGGGCGCCGGAACCGTTTGGCAGTGTCATAATCAGCAAAGCGATGCGTTCATAGCCCAACTACTAAGTTAATCCCCAGAAGCGGACTGAGTAGAATAGGAACAACAGTCATCAGTGATAACCGGTGAGTGAACTGACTGCTAGCCCGACTGATACCAGACCCACCAATCCTCACACCCACTAGGTCACCGGACAGTGAACTCCAATTGAAACCACTCCCAAATTCCGTTGTGAGTAAGGGCGTTTTTAAGTTTAGGTGAATTGTCTTAGTCATTGATGTTTCAGTTAGATTACGATGGTAGTTGGTTTTCAACTACAAAACTCCGAGGCTGTCTCGTAACACATCAGAGGTGTAACTCTTCAAATTTGGTTCCATGAAAATAGCTATATTTCACACCGACGGAAGTTAGCCGGTGTGTGCTTTACAACGCCAAGTGCGCAGTGCAATTCAACTTAAATGTCTGAAAAATGGTTGGAACAGCTGTGCGAGGCTGAGGAGATCAGGTATGATTTGGGCCCACATGGACACAAACACCGACCAATCCTTGGGTAGCAGCAAAGTTCTAAAATCTATACTTCCGTCCATTCTGCAGGACTTCTATTTCCTTGATGCCACACATCCCGTAAGGATAGTTTCGCCCATTCCTCAATATGGTCCGCTCGGTCTGAATTCACTTCACATCACTAACGCAGGTGGACTTCTTTGCATTACTTAAATTTCCTAGCTGATTTGTCGTCCTTGGAATACAACTTTATCGAACGGAAATTGCCTCACACAGACAACCCGTTCAAACAAACCACAAGGACCGGTGCTCATTAGGCAGTGTCAGTACCACGGTCAAAAGTATTCCAGGAATAATGTAGATCTTGACCTCTCCAAAGATGTCCAAAACCGAATCAGATGACGTCTGAGAATACAATCCTTCTCAATATATTTTACGCAATCCATCGAATTACTGACGGTAACCAGTGTCACTCGAATTGTTCTATTTAGGCTACGTGATCATACCACTGTTCAGTCGGCCTAATCTGCGAGGCCGCCTGGCTAAAATGCGCTCCAAGCACTCAGTACATAATCCCTCGCGTGACTTTCCGACCCACTGGGCTTCGATAAGCACGGGTGCGTGAGATCTGATCTCACGTTGTCCGCAGCTTTTCACTCGACGTCCATCATGCTCACCGCTCATGAAGCAACAAGTCATTGATCATATGTATGATGTTAGTGGCTAGGATTATGCTCACTTCAGGTAGTCCAATGGAATGAAGGTGTGAGTTAATGGAGATGGGATGAGAATCGTTACAGTCGTAATGATCAATTTAGCTTAAAAACTGTTAGTTTTGAAAGGGTATTGGACTTAATCTCTTGAATACGTGATAAACTATACTTGGACCTTTGACTGTTCAGCCCCTTCCCCTCGAAACAGAGTGACGCTGACTTTAATTCTGATACATCGAGGACACCGGTTGTTATTCGATTGGACTCACAACTGTGCATACCAAATTATACGTTAGAACAGTTCAAAATTGCGTAAGACTCAAGACTCAGAAATACTGAGTCTCGAAGGCTGATTGTAAGATCCCCTCCGAGTAATCAGGAGTAGTAGATCATGATTACAGACTTCAAACCAGTCTGTTACGTAGTTCACGAGAAAAAATCTGGTTGTGAAGATCATTTAGTTCCCAAAACCAAACGGACTGAAATTTAAACGCCAGTTACTACCCCTGGAGTATCTGTTAAGCAGTCTTTGCTTGCTCTAATTACCACGCATTGATATTTGTTGGGTAAAGGAACCATTGAGCTGAAGACTAATTTTTCATACTCCCTCAAAACCTGTAGACTCTAGAGCCAAATTATTACGCCGTTCATAACGATTCCATCGTTCTCTGTGTCTACTTCAACTTTCGTTCCACTGAAATCAACAAGTGCAGCATCGTACTTACCACTATCCATGAAACCTTGACCTATGACCTATGAATTTCGGACTTGTCTACTGGATTGTTTCCTGTCCATAGTAACAATTCCCAGGTTTGTGATCGGTTCTTATTTTTTACACATTATTTAATTGGGTTCGTTAAAGAATGTGCCTTCTAGCATTTTTAAGCTGGCTCCAAATGATTTTTAATATTTTGTCTGCATTGCGATGTAATTTAAGGAAGAGCAGAGAAGCATGCCTAAACATGTTTAGCTGTAGGAGATGTGGCAAGTAAACAGAAGTTCACACGATTGCGAACCTGTTTTACTCCGCAGATCCCCCAAGTTTATTTCTTGTCTGCGCCATCTATCACAATTGTTCAATAGTTATAGCACTAATCCTCAGTGAAAAAACGCAACTACTATATACAGTGGATGCCCACGTTTCGTTAAGGCATACGAGATCTGTAGTTATCTTTTCCTCCGTTGATGGCTATCGGTTTTGCCGTTTAGGTGCATTCAGTAGGCCGGGATATCACGTGAGTTTGTTGATGAAGAAGCCGTGATATACTGGATTGGTCATGTGAGGTCGTTTCTCCGTGGTTAACCAAACAAGACTCCCTCGGCCATCTCGAATGCAAGCAGGAAAAACCTGTTTGTTCCCTTCCATTTGACCTTAGAGTGAGATGAAAGTCGAGCGTAGACCTCCTCCTACCGCAGTATACTGCCACCCGCCGAAAATTCGCAGAAACTGGTTATATCTTCACTTAAAGAAATCCTAACAGCACCTTCACATGTCCTGAGTTTATATTCCTTTGTTCACTCATCACTGTAAATTGTTTTGGTGATGATCTGTGCTAATGGTCTGTATGTTCAGATTAATCGTACTCAAGCAAATCATACTGAAGCAGCGGGGCACTAGGTCGAAACAAAAATTCCACTATACTACTGACTTTTGTAGCTCGCATGAGAAAGTGGGTGAGTCGGAGCAGCTAGAACACACTGAAGTGATAGAGCTTAGGCACCTGAATCACTTTACAGATCTTTACACTTTTATCCAACAGATGGAGTAAACGTTCTTTTCTGGGCGCTTGTCCTCGTGCGCTGAACATTACAGCGTAATTTGTAGGTGCTTTATGCACCCGGTGTGCTTGACTGGGTGTCACATGTTCGCCAAATTTCGCCGATCGTGCAGACCATTTCGACCTCTTTGAGCATTTCTGATTGCGTTTGTTGAACCGTCTCAAATAATTGAACCTTTCATTTTACTTAACAGCATTTAGTTGTGTTCGGACTTGAGACATGGAGCATGCCCACTCTACTGAGTTATTCGGCTCAGGAAACTAACAAAATAGAGCAACCTAATTTATCACCGAAAAACGGCAGTTTTCGTCTTTCGGGGTTTATCAAGTCGATGCCATTAAGAAATTTGTTGCCACTTTGGCGTGCCAGTAACAGTATACCGATATGTTGTTAATCTGATAAGAAATAGACTCCTTCTTTTTGAAGCAATCCTATTACGAATGGAATACAGGTGTTCCCTCTATCCATCACAGTGTTACGGTAAGTGGGGAGGATTCGACTTCTGATATTTTATTGATACGCACTAAATTTGTTTAAGAACTGTTAATAATTATCACCTATCTACACATCTAATTGAATAAGTCAATGCACTCCCAAAACTTCCTTGGAAATGTATGGTTTAGCTGGTGACTTAGATCAAGGTCAAAGTGGTTAGGATTCCAAAATGAAGCAGAAAATGTTGTGTTATTCTATCGTTTCATCACTTTGCGTAATGCAGTATCAACAATTTAAATATACCTAATTTATAAAGAGTGCTAATACACAGTTCTGTTTGCTTGGGTTCAGCTTCTTCCCTAAGTCCTTCAACGGTAACAGGTAAACCATAATTGATACAACACACGTTCAGTACTATGAAATAACAGTTCACATAATGGTATGGTTATAGAAGATAAAAAACAGAAAGCAGTGTTTCAAACGAATAATATCCTCGTTTTTATTGTTTCATTACAGTGAACATTCCTGTGAGGTGCGTCTTCTGTAGTTTTTTTCCCGTCAAAAATGAAAATCACACGATGACTTCATCATATGCTGTATTAGTAGTAAGCAGTATGTGAAATCTTACACAAAAATGAAGATGCACTAGGTAGGTAGAAACTTTTTCAACCCATTCAAAGCAATAACAGAACGTGTTGTGTACAATTACTATAAACATTAATTAACAGATCTTTATAGGTCCCAGTAACAAACCTTCGTTCATCCAGTTTATATGGTGCATTCCGTAAGATTATTATGTTCGGTTTGTCTAAATAAACTGACAGATTTGGATAGAAGCATGCACAAGAACTGGTTATTATTACCTGACAGCATTACTTTACTACAGCTTATGTTTATTTAACGCATTCAGTTTTCACCTTCAAATATACTTTCCAATCAGTGGCCAACCAACCCAAGCGTTAGACCCAAGTTTCGCTCTGGTTATGGCTCATCTGTTATGCATATATATATGTCACTACGAACGGCTGAAATCAGGTCCACATTCTCAAAAGAAAACCACTTCAATCACCCTGCTGTTGGCATCACAGCAGGTACAACTGAATGTTTGCATTTAACCACTCAGCTTGGAAATGAGCTGGCTAACCACCCTGTGTTAGCTCAAAATGTGAGTGTTGTTCAACTGATAGCACAGTAGTTCGTCGAATCTTCTACCAATCGTCAGTTCTGTGGACAGAAATGCCTCGTTATCGTCACTGCAATATCATTACCCTAAATCACTGACCGCATTTGCTTATAATCCAAGCAGAAATTGCAGAAACAGGTTTCGATTTGGTAACCGAATCGGAACGAAACCAGTTGTAGTATGATGGCCCGAAAGGAGGCCTACAGGAACACTACATCGTTGAAGGGCGTTAATGATTTTCAGGAAGTCCAAATCAAATGTGATTGATGGTCAACTTGAAAACAAACCAAATCCCCGACTCCTCATCAGTAATTTAAAATATCGCGTTGCAGGTTTAATGATCGGAGATTTCGACCTGTCTTGAAGTCCTAATCGCGGGGTTATCGATTGGAGTTAACAGGAAGTAACTGTCTCCTCTCGAGACGATCGGGCAACCTGGCCATTGCTCACAAGCGAGAGTGGTTGAGCGTTCAGATTGGATAATTCGGTCGTGCCTAATTTGAGGTCAGTGGCGCAGTGGTTAATACGGTTGCCTCATGATAGGAATGGCCGGAGTTCAAATCCCGGCCGTGGCAAGCATATGCACCACTGACGAGCTCTAATGAGAGCGAAACTCGAGTCCAGTGCTTGTTTTCGAAAGAGGCTGGCTGCAAAGTCTATCTGAATGCGAACGCTGTGATCAAATGTGAGTGATGGTCAACTTGAAAATAAAACAAAGCCCCGACTACTCATCAGTAATAAATGTTTGTTGACCTTTGTGCCCGCAGTGGCGTGATTGAGCCAATCAAGTTGATTGATGACATACATTTCGACTATAGATTATCTGAACTTCAAAAATTTAGCCAATATCTCAGTGTTCATTCCAGTGAATCGGTGTGAAAACGATCTTGATTTGGTTTGCTCACCATTTTTAAAGTCCAACATACACCATCTGTCCAATTCGTCCTCAACTTAAACTTCGCTATTTCTGCTCTCCTATGGTAGCACCGCCTCACTGTGATTGTCCGAATGTAGCTCAGTAAAACGCATCCCCCTAACTATCCAAAATCGACATTGGGCCGATTTTTATGTAGAATCACTGACCCATCAACTTGGACCTCGTTGGGCAAAGCGACCTGCCCAAATTTAATCATCCACACACATGAAGTACAGACTTCTCCGCAGTGATACCGACCAGTCATACAAGGTACGTGTAGGCTAGCTGACCGTACCAGTTACAACATTATGCTGTCGCCTATCTTGCGCTTTTTCTCTAGCCGAACAATTACCTATAGGTGGATTCTTTCAATAAGCAACGCGACAGTCCACCCAGTGTAGCTTCGGCATACCCGGCCGCGTCGAAGTAGGGAATAAACAGTCTTTGCTAACGTTGTACTGCTAAGAGGAGCTGTCAAGCTCCAACCAGGATGACTATGATATCAATAAAAAACAGTTCGACAGCAAACATAAGACTCCTACTATTAAGATGAACAGTGACAGCGCCCGTCGAAAGTATCCACAATTCAGTACTGTGATCCCAAGTATTGGCAAATCTGTTTGATGGTAGTTTGAACAGGCTAGCTTTGAAAACGCTCTATTTTGGTCCAAGTTCGCTGCAGAACAGCGCGTGGAAGAGTTCAGTAAAGCGGGTAGTTGGCTTCTTAGATTCAAGAATAGACGTTTTGTAAATGGGGAGAGTTTGAATATTGAACGGGCAGGAAGTACCATTACGGGTGTAGTGAAATCGAGATCACGTGTACCAAAGCTTGCGCAGGCTGGTGACACCCTAGAACTCTCAGTCTTACAACAGACCAGCCACACCTATCGCACGTCATAACGGGAACCTACAACTTTAAGGACAGGATTGCAAGGATGAACACTATCAAAAAATTACTAACCATTCCGAACAGGTTCAAATGGCCCCCGTCATTTTTCAAGCAATCAACGCACAGTTTCAAGTGACTGTTCAAGCTGGATTTTGCATACTTCCCTAGTGGCTCCACCTCAACTAACGGTCATTTAGACAGGGTCTTGAGGTGAAGCTACTACCGAGGCTCCACTATGTCACTCGAATCTGTCGAAGTTAGATAAGTTGAAGATCAAGCGTACTGTCTGCCTAAAGGCAGCCGGTTCTGCTATTTAGTACTGATTACGATGCTATGGTTCTTAACGATCTCTCATTAATAAGAACTCTTATTTGCTGACCCTAACTCATTTGAGAGTAAGTTTTGCCATTTATCTCACACTCACTGGAGTCCGTAGAGCGGTGTCAATGTTCGAACCAGGTCCTATGCAAAAACCCAATTTATCTCAGTCTACTAGATGTTGTAATTTCCCTAAACACACTGCTTATCTCACCTCGCCATATAACATTATAATTGTGTCACAATTATAGTTATACCGTATGCGTGCATACATACACATTATATTTCACATATTTCACGTCCTTCGACAAAGGAGTACGCTTCACCTAACAATCGGTGTCTTCATACAAACACTGACGTTGAAATGAAGGAACCGTGAGAGGGAAAAGCATTAACGGGACAGTTGGACTGCGGTACGGTCTACAAAGCGCCTTTAAACAGAAGCTTGTTAGGCTTTGTGCGACCTTTCACGAAGACGCTGAGCGACTTGCACCGATAAACCAACGATCTCAAACAGTCGAAATAATTTTGGTTCACAATATCACAGTACTAAACAGCTTCGATGAAAAGATTGTTTCTGGGAATCGGGTTGCAGCTCGGTGCCGAACAAGACAACAGATTTCCTCCGATTAGTCAAGAGATTCATAGATAACCAGAATGAGCCGAGCTGCACAAAAGGTGACGCACGTATTCAAGCAGAGTACGATAATAGGCAACTGGCTATTCACACAACTATCAACCTGACGCTATGCAACAATGGTTAATGGTCAAAAACAGAAGAGTTAGAATATACAAACGTAAGCACTTCAGAGGGCTAGGGGTGGGTCAGATTTTCACGTGAGTGAACCTGAAAATTCGATGTAGCTTTCTCTGATAATATGAGATTCTAGAATAATCCACAACTCTCGAACACAAAGTTGTTTTGTTCACACAGATTAGGTTGCGATCCAGCAGTTTCATTCGGTACTTTTTTAGACAATTCACTGTTATGGGGAGGGAGGAACATTTTGATAACTTTGTACCAAATCGATGGAATTGGTCAAATTGTAATACTTTTGGATTTTTAGTCATCGCTTTTTATTCCCAAAGGTGTTCCAGGACCAAATGATGGCATCCGATTAACAGGAGAATCCACTGGAAAACTCTCAGATGTTCGTTCTGAACTTGTATGCATTTGGTACTCCCATTAATTGTGCGGTATTCATCACAGTTGTTATAATAATCCCAGGTCACAAGTCACAGACACTTTACTCGTGATATACACCTAGAAAACTATACACACATACATGTACATATATACGTATTCATATACATACATGATGGCCGGTGTAGTTAGACGGATCACTGAGGTATGCACTTTGTTATAAATGGCTAATAACTGGAGAGTTAGGCCAACTGTCACATAATCAGTTGTAGATTAGTTGTTTTGATTTTTTCTGGCTAGCTACTTAGGTGGATTTGTTTTAGTATTTCCCAGGTAACTAACACTATGGTTTCACCTGAATTGGCATTTTCATTGACAAATGTAAATGGTTGATGTGATAAGCAGTCAAGCTGTTGATCGCACAGCGATAAACCAACGCTGTGACGTTGTGCAGGACATTTGGTAGTCGTGTCTACATTCTGGTAAATCTGCTCTAGGATCAAAGCATCTTAGAATGATAGGTGAATATATACTGGGCTTATATGAATGGTGTATGCGTCTCCACTTATTATTTTGCGGAGGTGTCTGACAAGGTTAACGGAACGGTCACTTTACAACAGAGTTTTCTCCAACTGTTCTAACCTGTCAAGTACGATCTTTGATGAACATATTTCTACGTGAGTAGAACGGCGTTTCACTGAAAATGGGATTCTTATGATTTGTAGGAGGTTTACAGGTTACAGAAGGCTGTGAAAGTTTATATAGACTTGTATCCAGTTTGGGCAGAAAAAATAATTTAGAACACTGTTTCAGTCTCAGAGGGTGAGCAAGGGGAATACTGTGAGGGAGAAAATTGGAGGATAACGAGCGGACTAGAAACTCAATCACTGTCTATCAAACATTCAACAATCTTATAGCAGCAGACAACAAATGAGAGATTACTAGTATCAACATTGAGAATTCTAAAGGATCTTCGCTGTATTAAATTGATATTGATCAGTAAGTTTTTTGAACGATCGGTTTGTTATACCAAATATATACAAATCTGCGCTTAAGTTACGATAGACTTCTATAGGTTTTCAGATTGAATACACCCGTACTTGAAAAAAAGTGTTCTGTGCGAATCAAAAGGTCCAACTGATGTTGTGGGTTTCGAAACTTGCCTCCGGGATGGTTATTTTCGTTGGGTACAGATATTTTTCGCACAGAATGTTCTGGTTAATAACGAATCCCGTGAATTAAAATCAAGTTTCCACTGATATGTGGGTAGCGCAATAACTGCCGTAGTTTGCGCAGTCTATCTAGTTTATTTAACCGTTTTGTAGCTTTACTTTGCACCTTCCTCTCAAGAGCTTTTGTGAGATAAGGAGCCTCGATAGTTAGCTCAAGACGGGAGCACACCAGAGGATTGAAAATAACGGTGAAACAGCTTGGGTGAAACTAACCAAACAGTCTGGTGAAAAGAACAGGTACTGAGTCCCCTTCGTATTGTTGGGACACAGATTGAAGTTACTTGGGATAACCTTGCCCAAGTTGAGCTCACATGTAGTTTTACCTGATTTTTTGCTCCTCAGAAAGTGCCTTGTGCAACCCGAATAAGAGAGTTCCATCAGTTATCCCGTTTACCGGTTTTCTGTAGCCATGGGATGTGGCTCACCCAAATTATTCTGTCCAATAAGCAATAAGTTGTTTTTTTTTATAAGTATACGACAACAATAGGATATTAAAAAGCCTTTGAAATAACACCCATCTAGGAAAGCCTCGGTCATTCTGACAGTAGATAGGCAGTCTTTGATCTCTTCGATGAATTGCATTAGTAGAGAATTTTCCGTAACATAAGTAGGAAACTTCAGTCGAAGTATCTACTCATGTAAACTGACAACACCCCAGAAGCTGTTTCAAAACTCATGTTAGCTGTCAGGCAACGGTGCAAATCGAGTGAAATGCCTGTGTTTCTGGTCGTCATTCAAACTTTTCTAATCCTTCAAGGCAACCGACAGTAATGCAATCGGTCTCTAATTAGTGAGCCCATTGCGACAAACGTCTTTACTGGCGGCTGACTCTATGAAACCTACCTGGCTTTCGGGAAATTGTCATCCATGGAAGCCCAAGTTAAAGTGCATAGAGTGGTCTTGGCAGCTCTTTATCACAGTTCTTTAGTAGCAGAGAACAGATATGATCAAGACTTAGAGACTTATTCTCTCAAAGTGTTGAGAGCTTTGGGAACACGATGTGTTATGAAGGTAACTGTTCGTACGACACCTTTAGTACTGGCACGAAATGCGTGTAGTGGCTCTGTGGAGCTGGTGACAGATACACTCAGATACTAGCTACCAAGAAGGTTGTTGGCCTCTCTGTCTGAGATCGTCATTTCACCCTTATGAAGCATGCAAGGGAATGCAGGACAGTTTCTGGTGATGGAGGCAACAGCTTTAAATTCAAACATTTTTTGATCAGGTCTAGCTGGTACAGGTTTTTGTCAGCTTGCATTCTGTTTCTCCTCCATTATAAGTCACAGGGTACTCATCGTCTGCCCGGTCAATTTTCTGTGACCAATACGGACCCCAGGCTGCTCCCTTTGTCGTCAGCAAATATCACATACAGTGCCACAGTGGATTTTTGCCCCCAAGGTCTTTTAGTTTGTCTACCTGGAGCATACACGTTGAGTACCTTAACAACAAGGTTCACAGTAAACTACCAGTGATCACTGGGTAAAAGATATGCTGATGGACCAGATAAATTCATACGGCTAAGCTCTGTGGTCACAAATATGCAGTTGGTTCTGAAAAAACTGCTTACAAAGTTTAGAGGGCATAATTAGCAATACCTCGACTAGAACTTGAAATGTGCCGACTCCATGGTCAGTACAACCAACAGCGGTATAAATTTTCAGGGCATTTTTATATGACCTATATATAACCTACCACTTATATATAACCTAACCTCCAAGGCTTCCGAGAAGCCTCCTACTTTGTGAACCTCCTGATGGTTTGGGTTAACTGGGATCCCATCGCTGCATCATAGAAGTCAGAAGCGGGTAATGTGAACTGAGCTGGTGACGAAATCAAACCCGCAGTTGTTATAGTTGAATATGAGTAGGTTCTATGGGAATCTTCGAGAGGCATAACTGCTTGTGACGTCACTAATCAAGCATATGATGATCAATAATGCCGACGGTGATGGAGGTTAGTCCCATCGATCAGAAAACTGGATAGTTTACTAGAACAAACAAGAAGCCATACGGTTTCAGGAGGGTTCAGAAAAACTAGATCATATATCACGGATGACTTGAGTCCGTTTCCTACGAGAAAGCCAACACCGCATTCTTTCTTGCAATGGCGATCGTAGTGTTGTGTCCACATAAGCCGCTTGGTCAACAAGTTGGTTTATTGCGCAAACTTCCGTATAGGTCATGTCAAAAACTAAACCAGAAACGCGTACACTCATTTGCACGACGGACATGCACTCACATACATTGGGTGACAGTTCGTTGTCATTCGCCTCGGTGAAAGTTCTCACACAGCATGTACACACTGTTCCAATCGTCTCATCTTGTCCGTCGTGTTCGGGGCTTGTCTTCTTCTTTCTGGATGTCGCCTGTGGGTAATATATAGTACTTGTGGGTGGTATACTACTCACAACGAAACTGCTTGTTATACAACAGTAGGAGTACAAAGTCACAGCCATGTTGTTCATCGGGGGATGTGAAAATGGGGGTTTTAGCCATGCGTACTTGGTTGACGCTATCTTTTCGCTGTCCTATGAGCGTCAGGGAGCCATACTTGGTTGACAGCTTCTTGAGCTTCAAGTCAATCACAGCATCTGTTGCAGCGAGGAAATCGGCTCCGAGTATCGTTTGCCTGGTTTCTGGGGACACAATGAAATGGTGCTTTACGATATGGCCGCCGATACGTACCCCACATTCTTTCACACCGTCAACCAGTAGACT
>QNGE01002258.1:0-62177 GCA_008508345.1 Paragonimus westermani | reverse complement strand
GTACACTCATTTGCACGACGGACATGCACTCACATACATTGGGTGACAGTTCGTTGTCATTCGCCTCGGTGAAAGTTCTCACACAGCATGTACACACTGTTCCGATCGTCTCATCTTGTCCGTCGTGTTCGGGGCTTGTCTTCTTCTTTCTGGATGTCGCCTGTGGGTAATATATAGTACTTGTGGGTGGTATACTACTCACAACGAAACTGCTTGTTATACAACAGTAGGAGTACAAAGTCACAGCCATGTCGTTCTTCGGGAGTACGCAAAATGCATACACCTCCTTGTTTCTGTGCCCTCATGCTACAGGAAATGTCCAAGTGAATCACCTTTGCGATGTTTGATCAGGCAAGCTGAAAACTATTTGCACACGGTTTTGGGTGAGCGTTTGTTTGATCACCCGTTCATACCTATTGTGAGGTTACTTCTGTTGTGTTTTACACACATGACATCCGGAGCGCGAATTCCGTTGCGAACGAGTGTATGCGCTACTAATGCGATCTAATAAGAGCGAAACTGTAGTCTAGTGCTTTCCTTCGAATTGGAGTATCCAAAACGCTTATCTGAATATGCAAACTGCAATTAGTGTGGTGGTGCTCATTTTGAAGCAATCTACATCTCCGAAGTTCTATCAAAGATGTTTAAAAGGTAAACTGGGGAAGCACCATATGTTGCATTGTTCCACTTTGTAGATAGCTCTGCCGGTTCAGCTCTTACCGTGCTTGGGCGCGCTGTTTCTGTCGCTTGTTCGAATCCAACAGTAGAACTGACTTTTCACGATTGGGTCTCATCAAAAGATTGTCAAATGTTTGATGATCCCATTCTGGATCGATCAGTAACGTATCCTCAAGGTAGCTCCAGCTAAATCTACAATACTTTGTTGAGGCCTAACCACGGAGTAATTAGCTAGAATCGATCTCACTCATGGGTATAACACAAAGGAACCAACGTACCGATAAACTGCATCTTAACAACTTCATCACTTGAGCGCCAGTCCAATTTGTTTGTCGCATTCGAAATGTACACAGTTCCCGACATACCGGCCCACCTTTCACGAGTGATTGAGACTGACTACTGCAACTACGGCACGGGATCTGAACCAAACTATGGGGATGTAATACAATATCAGCTGGTGCATACAAGTTGAGTGGAATCAAGTAGACAGACAACTCAGTCGTCAGTACTGTCAAGGGCTTATTTAGGACTAAGTGGACTACAGAATACAAAATATTTCTTTAAAAAATGATAAGGTTAGTCCTTTTAAAAGATACACTTGCATTGAATCTTGTACAGGAAAGCACTTTCCGACATAATCGTCATAGCATGTGTAATGAGCGGCTGGTCGAAGTACGTGTTTCACTTGTGCACGTTAACTTTCACACTTGCCCAAACCTAAGGGCAATCGATACACTTCAGAGCAAACCCCACAGGTAGCGTGGAAAAATGTCCCCTTATATTCTGTTTTACACAAGACTGTCTGAAATTGCGCAATGTGTAGCAGGTTATCCGTTTGCTCAGTCACTAAAACTACCTGACCAAAAGCACATGTCATTCACAGCCTTACGATGTGTCACCAGTGAGACATTTGTATTTCCGAAAACAGTGATCCAAAATATCTTTTGTTTGTGCATACCATTAATTATTTTATGTTGACTTATGAGTGACCGGCATTCATTTTCGTCATGCATCTGGGCGAAGCATAGTGTTAATAAGCAAGGCATCGTATAACTGCGCAAACACCAGTGATTTCGGGGCGCACGAAAAAATTTATTGACCTGAATAGACTGGAAAACTATTTTATTCCGCGAAAGCAAGCATATGAATGCCAACAAACTTCTTGGTAATGCCTGCCTGTGTTTTTCATCTATGTTCAAATCTTAAAGTGGACTAACTTTCAGATTTCTAGCCTACATGTACAACCTGGTAACAAAGCTCAAGGAGTAATAAATTCGTGAACCATAGCATTAAGAACTTTTAACTCATAACTCCATCTATTTATCTCACAAAATCAGCCATTAACGATTCACATGTTCTTGTTAGCACCGTACGTCTGTATCATTGTTTTTGTGATGATAGCTCCGGTAAAATTGTGGGTTTTGTTAGCATCCCCATCGGAATAACGGCGAAGACCTGATTTGGTTACGCTGTTTTGAACCTCGCTGATGACGGTCTTGCCTAGGTGATAGTGAATCGCTAGGTGGCTCAGTGTTATTCGTAGGCCACGGTGATGGTAGCTAGATTTTGGGCGTCGTCAATCCACCGCACAACCTATTACCTTATCTGATTCGCTTTGTTAATTTTGGTTTAGGTTTGATGCACGTTTCTGTTTAGCCGGCATTCTTTTTATCCACATTGATACTGGTAGATGAGGTTTGCATTTACAGACGAACAAATATTCTCATGAAATAACATACCTAACCTGTGTCTGGTGAGCTGTCCGATAGAACTTTACATAGCTGAAGAGGACGTTCTGTCTTCCAGACAGAACTCTTTTGGAACAATCACATTGGATTAACCCATTTATTGGTACTAACATTCAGTCATTAACTCGTTAATTCAAGTCTTTTCACATTGATACAGACTTAACGGAGAGAATCCCAACACAAGACGTCGTACGGCAAAGCCCTAACACCTACTCTTCTCAAAGTATGTCAGATTCCTCTTGTTCTAGTAGGTATCGCTTAAGTTTACTTTTAGTAAACCATCGTGTAACCCTCTACTTCATAGATCCAATTGCAGTCATTTGGAGGCACAAAGTTGAGATTGGGGGAATCACTTAGGTTTAGCTAACGTCTGTCAATCTGTCAGACGTATCGATCCGGTTCATATGTAGTGTTTTGCTATCGAAACACCGCCACAGTTACAGACTTATCACATTTATTAGAAAACCTGTCGGCTTTTCGTGACCTCGACCACTTACCAACAGTCAGCGTGAAACTTGTTTTTTTAATTTCTTCATTATCTCTTGCTACTCACAAGCGTTGGTGAGTAGCATCGATCAGTTGAATATTTTCAACGTTAGGCTATGCAGTTTTTCATGTGCTTCTGTGGACTGCCCTTAACACTTAAGGCGAAAAGGAAAGCTTCTGATGTTCTCTCAATGAATCAGGTCTTGTGGGTTCAATAGGTTTTTCTTTAAATATGAGACCCGGAAAACCCTAAGTGGTTAAGCAATGAAATGAGAGTAATACAGCGTCAGGAGCAGTTTTCTGCAGCCTACTTGTAGTGTTATGTTCATTGCACTGCTTAAAAACAAGTTAACCACAACGCTCACATTTTTGATTACATTCGCATTAAATCTGGTACAGATTTTCTAAAACCCATCAGTAACTAAAACAGGTTAGCTAGGAAACATACCGATTGAGTCGTGCTTTCAATGTACGTTTAAGTGACCTGTGTACCTAGCATCAGAGAAATATTTTAGTTAACGCTTATTGTTTACCGCCACTCCAGGTTGATCGTTCACTTCTATTAACGTAGGTCGTAAATATTATTTCTGTTAGCAGTTGTTCCCACAAAAGCCTAACGTTGAACAGTGAGCTTTGAATCAGGCTGTTAACCCCACAAGAACAGTTATATTCATAATACAAAATTGTGAGTTCGTGAAGCAAGTAAAGTAAAGAGTTATTGCTGTAACAAGTGACGCTTGCGGAATCAGAACCCGACTGTTTTGTTTTTGAAACAATGTCTAGTCAACTTTTGTCCTGCTATCTAGTGATCCGTCTGAACTTACGCATCGACAGTCAAGAATAGCAATTTCGTTAAGTGGAAACGAGGCGACGTCAAGAGCAGCGAGTAGTGTGTTCGCTGTCTCCTCATCCTTTCTATGAACTGGGGGTGAGACCCAATCGCGAAGATGCAGGAAGAAATTGCCGTCTACATCTGCACAGAGCGGTAGTCATATAACACAGTGGTCACCAGATATTTGTGCATTTTTAAACCATTCGTAAATCACACGTCCTCAGAAACACATTTCGGCATGCAGAGGTCGTTTATCCCGATGGTGAGTTAGTGAAAAGGTCAAGGTTGGTTGAAGTATAATAAAATTCTTATCTCCAATACCAACAACGAAGTATGTAACCGTTTTTGCCAGGTTATGCAGCATGACACCCTTGCTACCAAACGAGTTGGCTGACCAGGCAATCTGACTGTATTGGACTGCATACGTTCAACTACAGCTTTCCTTTCCGTTTGTCCATGCATTATTTTGCATTCCAGTGGAACCAATCTCTTGGTGGGGTGCACTGTACAAATCGCTTATTTATGTCCCGAAATCAGCCTTTCTTCAGTCTTCATTTGTGGGATATGCATTTCAACGTTCAGGAGTATTTCGATACAGTGTCTAGTTGCACGTGATGCTGAACCATGGAAAAACAGGTGATTGATGTGGTTCATGAACGTATGATTCGGTAGCCTCGTTTTCATAATGTTCCGTAAACTCTCCTTAATGTTCGCCTAGTTTTAAGTCGATCAGCCACATGTAGTTGAACAGCAAGCAAGCAACTTTTCACTCAAGAGAGGTGTGAGCGAGGTTTTGCAGAGTCAATCTCAGTGACACTCAAAGAGGTGGCTTACAGATGGTCTGACCTAGTTGGTTCTCGACAGTACTAAACTTGCAGAGAAGTCACTGCAGACCCAGCTACACTGAAAGTTGAACCATGAGCTACACTAGCCGCGCCACACATCAGACGGAGTACAACAACCTCAGTGCAGTGGCTGTGTGTTGTAGATATATAAGTTAGGTTGCGCATATTTATGACCACTTTTGTTCACTACGAGTTATTGATAGCAGACCTAAATGAGAAGTTAAAAGCGTCAAATGCTGCCTGTTACTATGGGGTAGTTTTAGCTACACGTACATCTGGTACCCCTATTCTGGACTCCGCATAGTAATCTTAAGTCTTATAAGGATGAGTTGCAAAGTGCGTGGGGTTTGTGAATTGTTACGTGCACATGGTTGCGCCTCTAAACTTCTTCTATCTTGCAAATTGATTCTGTCCGTTCTGTGAGTGTACACGTATTCCTGATGTGTATGTGGAAATTTTGACGACGATGCTAATTGTCTCAGCGTCCAGCACGCTTGAGTTTTGTTCAAATCATTTTGATCTTTACGGTTCATTGTACATTCAATTCTGGGAAAAGTCCTACCCTCTGAGCGTTGGTCTGTTCTAATCCGGCCATGAGAAATACTCTCACCTGCCACGATGTATCACTTAATGAAATCTGGAGACTTATGAAAAGAGGTCCAAGTCAGAAAGTTGCTCCAACTGACCTCCGCAAACCCCACGGACATTTTTGCTAAGGCTTTACTATATAACCAGGTTCTCAGTCGAATAGAACACATCCACGAATTCGAAACCTCATAGGATACTGGTGCCTTGAGAAGAGAGTCGGAGCATCCCCACTCCTGTTCAAATTACTGACGAAGCACAGCCGTTTGTATTAGTCTGAATGAAAGCAATCTCTTCTGTTGTTGTCTATCATCTTCATTCGTTGACACATGCACTCTCTCACCTTCAGTGGTTGAATCTTACAAACTGGGTAGATGTCTGCTTCGTCCAACTTAACCCGCAAAGCATTTTCTCTCTCAGGCTAGATGTGTAAACAAAAGCGGTATTATGTCACGCCTGTTTTAGGTGAAACTCAGAGCCCCAACCTCTTCTCCATTGCAGACTATAGCAAATATATATATGTTGTGAAACTATTAAGATAGCGACTTTGTCGCATATTGCCTTTCTGACGACAGTCCGGTTGATCAGATCAAGTCCTTTGACTAATGTGTCATACTTTGCTGTAAGAAAGCGCGAGCCTTTTCAGCAGGGCAAATGTACCGACTGCGTTATCAACTGAGGGTCTTTGTGTCGCCGTCTCTTCCACTTTCTAGGGCTAGCTAGGTCTTTCGTCATCGGCCGAATGAAGCCGGACCCGTTTGTTCAAAATTTTGTGATCCTGAACCTGATAAATTGTCAATATAATGAAGCTACTTGCTGACAACTGAAAATGTTTGAAACCCCGTGGTATTCGCATACCCTCAATGTTTCTTCATACGATGTCCTTGAGCACCCTTGTCGTTGTAGACCGATCCGTTCTGTCTACTTCTTGGCACGTCATCGTTGGGTTAGTTCCCTGATGATTTCAAATTGACGAGTGACCCTTCCTCAGAGGTTACTGATTTGGATTAAGAACTATTTTCTGTTTTACACATAGGTGAGAAGCCATCGTACGGAATTCACCAAAGCTCAGGAACCAATGTTCCCCATCTAAATAACCAGCAATGTTCAGAGAAAGTGTGGCAAATTCTGCTTTTTCGCAAGTCCAGACTACATCCGAAAAATGAACGGATTCTCAACCGATCTGAGAACGAATCAAAATGCACAGCAAGCCAATCCCAATTATCATAATAGCGAGAACAGCCAGGTCATAAAGCGCGTTGAGTCCAGCAGTCAAGCGCTGCACGTCGCCAATTTGGTGCATAACGATATGATTAGATCGCGGCATATCTCTTGACATGTCGAGTTGATGAACGTATTGCCTTGTGTCTGGTAATGCCGTAATGGGACGTATTTTGGCCAGCAGTATATAACCGTGTGAAAGTAACTGCTTTAGGATATCCCCTATTAAAAATATACATTTTGGGCGGCAATTCTTCAAACGACTAAACACTGCGTTCGCAATAATCGAGTGTAATGCCCAATTACGAGTATAGTGGATCATCGAATTTAGTGGTCTTACCGATTTCTTGAGATATACGAAAAAAGCTAATTGTGTACAACCTACATAACATTTCCGGAAACTAACATGACTTGCCAACTTATAATCCTGACGTAAGTCTCTACAGATCACTATATCTGCGAGTTGTTACCATATTCTATCTTTAATTGTTCGACAAGTAAGATGTGTGACGAACTTAAGTTTAACTTACGGTTAGTTAAGTTCCAAAAGACTCATTGGACATCAGTTACACTCTCGTAAAAGAACATCACTTCATGTACAGGTAACATGCTACCAATCCTAGTTGGTGATCTGGTCATTGTTCAATCTAACTAACTATTTCCCATCAAAAAGTATACATCAGTTAGTATTCTAGCTCTAACCGTAGATACAAAAAGGTTAAATTGATTGAGATCAACATCTTTATATTTCTGGAAAAGACAAGTTGCACCCTTAATTCTGAATATACTTTAGTGTTTTGTATATATGCATTCAGCTTCACAGTATTTACTTGACCACCATGTAGCTAAGCTGACTGCTGGATTTTTAACTAGAAGCCCTTATCTTATTGATGGAGGACCAGGTCCATACCCTCCAGGTGCAATAGAACTTGGAGAAGTTCTGGATTTTCACTCCATCACGGCTGACATATGAATGACTCCGACTATTTCTTCCAGCAATGCTGACCTAATTCTTAATAATCCCAGTTCCATTCAGGGTGAACTAGATGGGATAAAACCTTAGGTAGAATTTGCTAAACGCGAAAGCTTGATATTCCCAATCCTTTACCTAGAGATTGTGACTGTTTAACTGTGTATAGTTTAGTCGCAAAGTTGCTGAAAGCTCTCAGTAGAGATCAAATTCGCTCTCAGATTTGGAAAATTTGGAAAAATGTTGCACGCTGTTCCATCCTCTATTTCTGGAACATTGGAGAGGGCGGATGATCAATTTCAGTGGTGAAGATCCCAGAATAGTACCGTGAACATGACCGAAAATAATGGACCTAGGAGCACAATGTAGAGGGAATCAGGTACTTTGAAATACACCTTGGTAATTGGGAGTTGAGGACGATGAATGACCAATGAAAGAGGGGAGTCGCGTTCGACTGTTCATATAGCTTACCAGTGGCGGATTGCTATATGTACTGTTTAATGTTGGCATTTCAGTTGCTATCTTCGTTTCCAAACCTAGAACTTTAGAATCTCTGAAGCATATGGGCGGCAACAAAATATTGCCCCCGACAAGACTCAAGTAGGCGTACATATTTATTTATTGCCTAATATACGTACGTAAATGCACGTACCAACCGGCGTGAAGTTGATCTCAGTTTAACCAGTCAAACTGCGTTATGTTGATATCCACTTTATTTATGACGGCTGTGCCGTGTACGTGATGCTTCATGTGTAAGTGATGTTACATGAAAATTTACAGCATTTAACTAGCTGCGAAATCGAGTGCAGGACAGAGTAATCCCAGATTTGTAATTACTGCGTTCAGTCTTTGTTAGTTGCAATCGGAAACACTACTTCCATCTTCTATAGTCATTACACTAGATTTCAACTATCAGTTGAAGCTGTATTTGGTGGACATTAAATAGAACTGTTGGTCTGGTTTACCCTTATTTCAAGCCCACCTTGCTACTCTGATCTCCTAAGGGTCACACATTACAGCCACCGAATAAATTGCGTTTGGTGGCTCTGTCCGCCTAACGACACCCACTTGACGAACGTGTGAACTGAAAAGTTGGGAATGGGGTGGCTGAATATTCCACATTTGTTGAAAACTCCGAACGCTAACAGTCTTGAACTTCAAGTTGTGAACACTTGAGGGCACCGCCCCCTGAACAAAAACCTCAAATGATAAGTGGGTGAAATATTTGTTCAAACTTCATATCTACCAGGATACAACTGCTTCAAGGTTCATCTAGCGTGTGTTATGAGTGGATTCAAAAAATGTCTTCATAAGCCTGACTAACCTCTTGCAAAAAACTGGTTTATCCAATATATCGGGAGCTGGAAAAACATGTACGTAATTCTAGTTTGAGCTGATTTCAGTAGGAGAAGCTGTTTGTTAATTTTCACCAGCAACGAAAACACACATCCCTATGCATGATTATAAAAAGGTGGGTTCATTTGCTTGCGTTCTGTGACAATAGTTAGCAGAACCAACGATAGTGGAGCGCCCCTATATCAAAAGCTGTGGGGCTGGAAACTGATTTGGTATGGCGATTGTTTATCTATGACAAATGGCACAAGGATCCCCACGCCATATTAAAAGAGGCTTTTCGGACCAAATATGTCCTACCTTGTGGCGATTCTTGCGTTCTGGCCACATTCGTTACAGTGGTACTCTATAGTAATATGTTCTGTGACTTATTAGAATAGATTAATTGATTAGGCAAACAACACTTCTTCACACTTGAAAAAAATGTTTGTACTGATGATCCATTGGTCATTAGTTAAGCACCGGATATGCCACTTCTTCACTGTACACGTTCACTGTAAATGTTATGTGAATAAGTTAAATTTAGTCATGTGAATAATTTCAATTCCCTAAATGAATGTTTGTTGGACTGGAATTGTCTTGTATGCCTCAAATAGATACTTCCACCCACCATCGGCAGAATACAGTTCTGATAGGAACAGAAGCTACTAAGTATGATGATAGAACGAATTGGATATGAACTAGGTAGGCAGATCCTAACAAGTGTACGAGTAAACTGGTGTTGAGTGTTGAGATTCTTTGTGAATCATTCCAGGATCCAATTGGTAATTGGGACGTAGAAACTCACTAAAGACCGGGAAATGTGACAGGCTAGGCTGTCAAAGATAAACGTCACTACATCAGAAGAAAACCGCCGTTTCTAACTATCCGATTTCATATATACTCCCCGGTAATTTGTTATGAATTTTATGGGATATCGTATATGATTCAAATTTTACTGGCCTTACAATACATGTGGGCGAGTATGATGAGGTAATCAGTGTGTGCTTAATGGTCAAAATTCATCAGAAGCACACGGCTTGTCTCATGGTTGTTGCCACTCATCAGGTGCACTTACTCTGTGGACCTTCGATCAGACATACTTCTATAAGAACGGCAATGATCCGTGGACTCCATTGAGCCTGAGACGAACAACAAAGAGTAACTCGCTGATGAGTTAGAATCCACAACCTTAAGCATTTCATTTCAATAGTAGGATGTGTAGTTGAGGTACACTGGGAATGCGTACCTGACATAGGCCGAGCTGTGAAATCTGCGCAACCACGGATACTAGTGACTGTGCTGTCATAGTGGATCAGAAAAGGTTACAAGTATTTCATTCAAAGACTACTCAGCTTATGCTGACATCTGCTTGCACGGACAGTCTGTTGGGCGCTTGTAAACTTGCATTACTTCTAAGATCGGGCTGTTCAGAGGTGTAGAGGAAAGACCAGTTTTATGTGTTTTGATGTCGGAATTCTCTTCGCGTTTATTGCTGTTGGTCCCTTTGCCAGTCACTCTCCAGTGTGTTTGACTGCACTCAATGCATCTTGCTGTCACAGATTTGGTCAGCTTTAAACACGATGAGAATAATATGCATATAACATCCACAAATATCTTTGTGGTAAGAAGCTATTCGTCCATCAGTTCTGGTGCCAGTAGTGATCTTATCTAAGTCACCTGTTAGGGACAGTTTTCACCAAGTGTACAATATTCATTCATTGAAAGCTTCTCCGGCTGAACTCGTCCATTCTGATGCTTTGTTGTTTCACTGTGAGAACTCGTGGTCTCGTTGAGGACATTCAAGATGATTTCCCTGCAAGTAACTGACGGAGGGTAGTTATTTGTCTAAAATTAGTACGTTACTCTTTTTGTTTCGTAAATACTAGGGAAATTAGTATGTGGACGTTAAATGCCGATCGTTCAAGTACCAAAACGAGAACACTTCCCGTTCTATGTTTGTCTACGTCGTATTTACTTGTACAGTTTTTAATGTAATCATTTACACATAGAGCAGCATATGGAATACAAAAATCTGCATTTTACAGTTTTGCAACTAGTTTTGCTGTTGACACAGACGTGTCTGCTAATGCATTAACGTGCGAATCTATTGTGACCCACCAAGTTGTTAATGAAGTTTAGGACGCGACCGACTGTCTGTTCTTCACCCTTTCTCCGAACAGACTTCTTAACCGGCTCTACCTGACAAGTCACTCTATATGTTAAACTGGCACACACTCACAGCTAGCTATAGTTTGTTTCGTAGACAACGGTGCGTCGTTTGATTCATTTCATCCGATCAATTTTCAGTCTAAAATGTCTCAGTTAATAACGTGTACTCGCTACGGTTCTGGAAACGAAGGTTAGCCACCAATAGCGTATGTGCCAACTGTTCCTCAGTTCACCGTTTTGTGGTGTGATGTCGGTCATCTCAAACTGTTAATTCGGTATCCACACCAAGCATTCTTTTCCCTATACAGACGGAGAAGGAAGTCAGGGCGTTAGTACGATAAGATTATAACGATACGATCATACCAGAACACATTCTAGTGTACTTCTAAACACAAAAGAAGAAGTCGCGCTTTGTATTCACCTTCCTTAGATTTTCTACCTCAGGAATATAAACAAATGTGAAACTATTCCGGCAATATAGTTTAGGTGGAACCATCAACATCAGGAATTCTAAAGTGTAGCAGTAACTTGGGTAGACTGAGTTAGGAGGTTCATCCAATGGACGGTGTCTTGACTAAGCACAACAACAGTCGCATCATTTTCTGTCTTATACGCCCGATTAATCGCAAAATAAAACTATTGTTAGTCTGATTTAAGTGGTCACACCTATTGATGAGCCGGTAATTCACTTTCATTGGTCTATTTTGGATAGGTGTGGACTGTAATTTCATCGTGTTCCCTAACCTCTCATCGTTCTCGTGAGCCAATGAAAATGCTCAAGCGGACACGAGTGAGCGTTCGTTTGTGACCCACACCCTGCTGGTAATGAGAGTCAGGAGTGATTACTCTGACTTGTCTGTTTTATTCCGACGAATCATATGTGCCAACGTTACTCGTATGAGTTCGTATTTTATATAGCCTTTCGTTAAACTAGGTTGTCTAGTGAATATCAAGTTTGATCTGTGAACTCTACTCTGGAATCAATGACTGTGCCCACCAACGTGCCAATATGTATGGGTTGTGGCAAACAGATAGTTGATCGATTTCTTTGCTCTATCGATGTCCAGACCTGGCATGAACAATGTGTGGTTTGTTCCGAGTGTTCTTGTCAGTTGACTGATTCTTGCCATTTGCGCAACGGAAAGTTGTATTGTAAATATGACTATATGAGGTAAGTGACTCCAAGTAGCTGGTTGCGATGGAGTGTGCAGATTTTGTCGTATCATGCCTACTTAACTTGCGTTAACGGTGTACGTTATCAGAAGTGGATATCAACACTTATCTATACTCCTCCAATTTATCGCCTAACTGGAGACAGATGGACCAGTCAGAGTGGACTGAATCAGTGGGAAGACAGCTTTTGGAATGCCGCAGAAGCATCTGACTGACTTTGAATTGTAAATTTTAGGAGATCATGTTCAAACACTTACCGTACCCTAGAGTTAACTACCTGCCAAAGTAAATTTTAGGCTGAACGAATTAGATCACTAGGTTAGTCCGTGGCTTTAATTAACATAGGTGACTTACTGAGCTCAAACGTGAAAGGTTGGGAGCTCTTGGTGTATTGTAGCCTAGCTGGTAGGGTATGCTGTATTGGTCACTAATGACAATCTAGCCGATGCCCTGATTTTTCACAATTGGGTCTCCTTGAAATTAAAAATTCTACCATACTACTTACGTGTACTGCTGAAGAATAGATGGGAATATATTTCAGTTATAAAACAGCAATTCACATGTTAATGCAGCTTCCACTTTCAGACAAACCTTTGGTTTGACCCTCCTCCAATCTCGGTTGCTTACTGACAATCATCAACAGCCTATACCTCCGAAATTTTTGGACGAAGAATTTCACTACTACCCTGTACTCAACTCCAATTATACGCGTTTGACTGAGTGTTTCATAACATTCTACAAAGATCGCTTGTGCATGCGTTACGCGATCTTCTCGAGGGCCCAGCAACAAACCATCCTCTTATCGAAGATCAAAAGTTTCGTTCCAGGCTGAAATTCTCAAGATGGTGTGCGTTGGATGGTGGACGTTAAGCCCAACTCATAATCTCTAACTTACCTGCCTATCTGTGTGTTTGGTCATAGGGAAACCCTACCGTACACCCTAGTCAGTGAACGAAACCTGAGTTTTGTGAATTTCCTCGAAGTGAAACTGCCAAAAATGATTCAGAATGAGAAATTTGCTTTGGGGATTTAAATGACGTTGAACTTTTTACATTTGATTACGGTTTATCGACTGTCAACCCCGATCCTTCTTTTTAACCATTTGGACCTGTTAACAGAAAACTGAACCTTAGTGACTAACTAAATAGTTTTTCCAACCACACTTACATGTTTGGGACAATCGTAAAAGCCTCTCTCAAGCTAATTGAATGAAGTTCAAATCTAAGTCGACCAAATTCCCAGCTACTCAGCTAAAATAATTCTCAGCAGGTCTAACGAAATGAGATAATTCGGATTGTCTCGGAAATCTTATGTACTTAGTTATCGGTTGGAATTAGCCCATAGTAATTGTGTCTTCTATTAAGACAGTTGGGCCACCTGGACTTCACTCACAAGCGAGTGTTCAGCGTTCAGATAAGGTAATTCAGTCTTGTCTATAACAGGAGGTCAGTAGTGCTATGGTGAACGCGGTTGCTCCGTGAAAACGTGAACGGAATTCAACTCCCGATCATGAAATGAATATGCACCAGTGACGAGCTTCAATAAGTGTGAAACTCGAGTCTACTGCTTTTCTTGAAAGAGGCTGAATGGAAAGCTGCAAACAAATGTGAGTTACCGATAAGTGGACTGAGAGTAACACAACGTTACAAGCAGGTTGTATCACCTTACGTTTCAACCACCTCGGATGTGTGTTGTAATCGAAATCGCCTTAACAATGGAACAGAGATTACGTGAGGTTTGCCGTGGTTAGGTCATTGTGTACTGTGGGTTGTGTTCAACCAGAAATTGACCGTGCGGTTATTTTTTTCTCTTCTTTTGTTCACACGAGTGCATTTGTACCATATTAAATCAGTACGGATATTTTAGAAAATCACAGTTTATTGTAGAAAATGTTCCAGGGTGTGAGTTACGTACTAGTGCACTCCTTAAAGGTGATAGTATAAACTTAGCAACAGAGAACAGTTATTGATAGTTGTTTGTAATAAGGTGGGAGAGAACCCAGAATTACGAGAAAAGCCAACGGTCCACATTGTGAATTTGTCTCATTCATCGAATGTGCTATCCACCGCGGTGATGTGCATCAAATTATAGATTAAACGGTAGTGATTAGCATACTTCAGTGCACACCTAGAAATACCTGATGATGAGTGAGTTATTCTTAGGGCCTCCAGGCATCGACCACAGAACTGTTTCACATTAGCCGTCATACGTGATCTGATGCTGTAACTGTTAACGCCGTCTATTCTAAGGACTGTTCATTTTATAGAACCTCATCTAGTTCAGTTCTACGTTATTTTATCACAACAAGTTCCAGTACTTCACAAGGTAATTTGTTCTTGTTGACAGTTATTCACATTTTGCATAAATTTTATTGGCCACTGTAACCGTACTGTTAGAAAACGTCGAGGTAACAGGTTGTGAAGCCAGTATAGTACTTTTGCCATTAATCTTTAGAGCAGAACATCAGTGATAGTTGACAGGGTTTTTCACATCTAAAGGCAATATTGAAGAACCCCTTTCTAACTGATGAAATTGAGTCGAATTCCGCTCCACTCACAATTTCTTGAGGGAACCGTACTGACCACTGAGTCACCGACCTCAGGTTAGCCATGAATGAACTATCGTTTGCTAACGCTCAACCACACTCGTTTTTCAGTAGTGCATAGATTGCCCGATTGCCACGGTAGGAGACAGTGACCGTCCTGTTAACTCTAATCAATGACTAGGACTTAACTTTAGGCTGAAATCAGACAAATCTTCATAATTTTTTAACGTTTCGTTTACTCACAACCAGTGAGTTTCGGGTAACATAGCTCGAAAATCACTCTCGATTTAGCTCAGCTATCGCGTTCCCGTAGACTTTTCAGTCAGGTCGTCCGACCTAAGTTTCACTCCTGATGAGGCTGGCTGATGCTGCACACTCCTTTCACTTTAATGGTAAGTAACGGACTGAGTGTAGGCCTCTGCACCTCAGGACGAATGAATTTACCTGTTGTGTAATTTCTTTTTTAAGTACGGATAAGTTCGTCTGCTCATTTACGAAACCCGTGTTGTTTAGGGATAGGATACATTTCCAAAGGTCGGGCATTTAACTGACTTTGCAGTTGTGCCAGGAGTGAGAGTGATTGCCAACGAGTTCTGGTGCGCTGATGTAGACCAGTAAACCGAACCGACAATGTACCACCTTAATTTGAAGGGAATAAGATTTTTACATATATCTGACAACATCGCATTTAGTGAAGTATCCTTTGCAGATGCATATTTTCCAATTATTTTGCCAAAATGAATCTTGGACAGAATACTTTGGCATTTGATATACTTTGGTTGTCTTTAGTATGGTACTATTCAAACCTATCTGGGTAATACTAAGATTTGTAACAATTTTCCCGACAGACATTTCGGACCATATTGTCGTGTTTGCGATCAGCCAATATTGCGAAACCAGGCAGTGCTGCATCTTCGTATAGGTGTTGTTTCCACATCGGCGCCGACCAGAACTATTTTACCCACAGCATCTTTGAAATCCAATGAAGATCAAACTAATGCGGTAGCCCAAATTGGTGACAAAACGGAGGTGACAGAAAATGAACGCAACCAAACATATGAAAATTTATATTTCCACGAATTTTGTTTTATCTGTTGTGAATGTGGACGACCCCTTGGCCCGGGCGATTTGTACACGGTTCGCGGACGTCTACCACTTTGTCTGATGGACTATCGGAAACAAGTGGATGCTGAGCTCGGATTTGGTTTAGGACGATTGACGAATGAGTTCGGCCTTGTTCATAGTGGGATACCAGTACCAGCTGACCGAATGCGTGCGTCGACAACTACGCACATTCCATCGTCAGCACTGGATTATCTTACTATTGTTAACCTAATGAAATCAAGCGACACAGAGCAATATCGAGATTCAACGATTTGTTGTCCACTGTCCACACCGATATCCAGCGATGGAGGATCCAGTCGCGGTAGTCCAGGTAGGCGTTTCTTTAGTTTTCCCACGGGAATGAAATGAATATTTTTGGGAAGATAAGTGAGACCAAAATCTGTTGCGAAATTCCAACAATATAATTACTGTGGCTAATATGATGCCGTAAAATGTGTTACCAGAAAGTACTGTTTTCTTCTGCAATAACTGATAAAGTGGAGTTGCTGGATCATAATAGTGGAAGTTACGAAACTCAATAATGAACACAGTATCTTGAATCCATCTGTCACCATTCCAATTTCTGAGGAAGCTCTTCAAAGAGTGGACGGTTGTGGTCTGGTTTAGCACACTTCTGGAAAACAGTGTCGCACGATTAAGGGACCGACAGCTCTGTCTCAAGCCTACTGGATTTATCCGAACAAAAGTCTTGTTTGAATATGATGACACGGAACAGTAACCGATGGCTAACGACATTCAACAGAATGTTACTTAGTGTAGTTCGATGTCACTAACACTGAGTGGCGGTTTTTGCATTAGGATACATTTTTTATTTAATCCGCTTGTAAGGAAAGTTGCGTTCTTCATACTGTCTGTCAACAGTCATGTTCTCACAGTTGTAATTAAATGTCTGGTTTGAAATACTCATACTGTTCTAAATATGGGTACTAATCAAAATATTGTTTTGTTGTTCTGTTGAATTCGGCCGATAACATCCGAATTAGAAAACTCGATCACCTGACGATTGATGTCTAGCTTATTGTTCTCCCGAGCTGGTCGTGTGCGATTGCGACTACATGTACGAAGACTGAGATTTGGTCATACTGAATCGAAAGTTCTTGTTCGGATGACAGTGAGCTCTCAGAAACCGAATTTTGATGTTAGTCGTGTGGTCCGAGTGGTTGAGGGTAAGATTATCAGTTTATGTCGAAATCCGTAAGGAGATAACAACACCTAAGTCAGTCAATCACAATCTCATTCTTTTACCACATGGCTCTTGTGTTAGTTTGAAATATTTTGAGTTCAAGTTTACTCGCTTCTTGTTGTTCCATCTCCAACTCCTTCTATACCTCCATACCATCATCATCATCATCATCGTCGTCATCATCATTAGAACCCTGAACCGATCGACCACAGGTCTATATTTCTCCAAGCCAGTTCAACGAACACGGTCAACTTAGATTAGGTGGATGGAAAAGAGTGTTTCATTCGGTTTCACTGATAGGATGGATGATACGCCCGCAATGAGTTACGTGAAAATGCAAGCAACTAACGTCGGTTTGAATTAGTCTGTTTCGTTTTGTCAATGAAAATTCCTTCTTGTGGTTGTAGACGTAATCTTGATAATAAAGTTTTGTGTGAGCACAAAAAGGAGAAAAACTTCCATTATAATTCCAGAAGAATGTTCTAAAACAGTTGTTTATATTTCTCACAGAACGTCCTGAGGAAGATGAACTTTTTGAACTGGACAGTGATTCTGGCTCGGGCAAAAATTCCAAACGACCACGTACCATCCTGACTTCTAGCCAGAGGAGACGCTTTAAATCGGTTTTCGAAATGAATCCAAAACCAGCACGAAAGGTTGGTTGTAAGATTGTGGTTGTGTATTGCTTTGATTGCCGTTCACGGTGGAGAGCACACTTTAATCTGATGGTTATCATTGTATCTTCAGATCCGGGAAGCGTTGGCACAAGAAACGGGTTTAAATATCCGCGTTGTACAAGTCTGGTTTCAAAACCAACGAGCCAAGGTGAGATGAGCGTAATGAAGATTGATAAGATTTTACCAGAAAAAATCTGTCTACCTTGGAACTGTTATTTATTGCTTGCTGAATCGGTACCGACTGTCCCGGGATAAATGCAATTGTTTCTGATACCCCGGATGTACGGATTGCCATAGCTTGAGTACAGAACACAAAGAACAAAGCTAGGAATTAATTATTTAGTTTCACATACCACAAAAAGATGCTGACTTATTGCATAACCCGCGGAATAAACAGACATTTTTCTTGGAATATACTGATTTCAATGATAATTCAAATATGGTCAGTAATACGTAAGTATTTTGCTTATCAGTATTTTATATAGACAAATATAACCTTGCCAGACCTCTACCGCTCCCTAGGTCGATTCCTAACAATTCATTTCGTCTACACTCGATCAAAACCTCATGTGTTAGGATCAGAGGGCAAACGCGCTAATGTGTTTGTTAATTTCACTCCAGCTATAGCAGAATGACCCGATTAGGAAACAGTTGAATAGTCCAAGCTTCTACATGAAAGTTACCGAACTTTGTTAATTTCGCCATTGTGGTTATCTCATTGTTGTGTGTGTGTAATAGGACCAGAAAGCTGGTAAATTTATCGTTTTTCACTGACGAGTTGACGCATTATTTGTGTTTCTACATAAGCATAACAAACCGTAAGGAATCCAAAATATCAATCCACATGGATGAACTACTTACAAATGTCAAAACAGGAAAACTTTTGCATGGCTAACAGTTTGATCATTTTAACGGGTCCAAGTAGCTTGAATCTACCATAGATAGTACAATATAAAGTGTCTTGCGAGCCGCGAACTATAGTTGATCGTATACTCGGTGGACCCCATAAAAAGGATACCCACTGAGACGACACTGAGTTGGTCTTGTAAAATGAGCATGACTATTTTTTTGGTTACGCATGTAGCATAACAAATCCTTTCAGAACAATTAACCCCACATTCATGCAGTATGATTTTATTCTGTTTGCTTCCGAAATCACCAACCAAAGACAATGTGTGTGAATGTGAATGGAACCAATGTTCACCTAATTAAGTACTGAGCTGCCTAGTCACCGTCTTTTGAATAAGAAAACACGACCAGGAGTTGCGCAATCGCTGGTTACAGGTTCGACACATTCATTGCTATCAAACACAGCAATACATCAGTTGGATGTTGGTGTTGTACTGCCATACAACCAAAATGAGTAAAGTAGACCTGTGCTGGTGAAGAGAAGACGAAGGGAGGTAACCCACTTTTAGAAAAAAACTGTTTATACCTAAGCAATCAAAACTCAGCAAGCATACAACAGAAGGTTAAGTGAAGATAAGACGTCACCATTAAAATTCCTCCTTAAAGCCCTAACTACCCCGCTTCATCAAGTGCGTATACTTCAAAACCAGCGCCGCCAGACGAAGACAATAAAATCACTGAAACCAACCAGCCGCCAACTCACTTAGTCGGCAGCCACTGACACTGCTCCTTGAGGGACTCAGCACGGGAGTCGAACCCAAACTTCCCTGGCCACCCTCATGGTGGACTAGTTCACTTCTATACATCAGGTTATCACTTTCCACCTCTCACTTTAGCCATTTGACCACAGCATAGGAAGAGTGCTTGGTGGAGCAGACAACTAGCTGTTATCTTTAGTACATGGTCTGACCACCTAGGTTGAGGGAAACGGAAGGACTACAGAAGGTAACTCCTCCTACAATCACTACGAAATCCTCATCTTCTAAACCCTTTGGTCCTCACCCGTTGGTGCTACCCGGTGCGTACGATCGAGCGCAGCCATTGATGACCGAATATTCGAGGACCGTTGAGGTCATCTACCCTGGGCAGCCTAGTTTCGCAACCATAAGGTAACAAGACCCTCACATTTAAATTATGTACGCGACACTCATGTTTCGGCGAGGTGCCCTATCGTTCCTAGACAATATCAGGCTGACGACTATTGCTCTAACGTTGGTGATGCATCCTTTTAATTCACTCCCTACCCCTCCGCTGCAGCCACCGACACAGCTTCCCGAGTACCGAAGCTGGTCATAAACCTCAATAAGTTCGTTATCCAACATCAAACTTGCGTAGTCATAGCAATCTTATGGGAACAGTTTTCACCCCTGGGGCGGAAAAGCTGATTCTGAAATGCTTATCAGAATGCGAAATATCATCTGCTTTGTCTAGACTACTTGGAGGTTTCCAAACAGAAACACCTTGTTGTCAGCGTAATCATAATTCGCTAGTCTTACACAAGATAAGAGGTTCACGCCAGCATCTTCTGCGCGCCGCAGATCATGTTCCATTATTTTCTGTGGCAATATTAAACAAAGTGGGTAGATCTGACGTAAGCCGTTGATGGTGCTGAAACTGCCTACAAATTCGCCGTAAGCCTCAACCTGAGCTGAAATACAGCAATAAAGCTCCGATGGTATGTTTACCTATATGGTCGCTACGCCCCTACGCTTAAGTGACTTTAAAAGCGTAGATCGATCCACTGGATCGAACGCGCATTTTTAATCAGTAAATACGGCAGTTGTTGGCCGGTGGCATACAAGAGGCTACTACGGAATTTGTCAACTAGTGGAACTCTGACCAGAAAATCGTCAAAAACGAAACCATGCCCTATCCGTCCCTAAAGCCTGCTTGCCTTGCTGCAGTTAGCAGTTGAAGTGTAATGTAAATCAGAGACTTAGCAACGTCTTAGTTCGCTCTAATTCCCTCACGATTTCAGCAAGAGCCCCCAACCTTCAATAATGTAACTATCACCAAGTGAATCCAGCAGAACGCGAGGGATGTTCTCCATCGTCCACACAAGTTGAACCAACTAACGCCTCCCCATCTTCTTTGAAAAGCGCCGGTACTGGGTTATCTGGACCACACCCCTATTGCATTTGAGAGCGAAAGTGTGACGAAGGTTCTTGATGTTGGTAGATGGCTCCAAATCTATCATCCAATAAGCAACACTACATATTTGTAGCGATAACGCTATAAAAGTAGGAAGCTAGCTAATTTAGTCCTAAACTTGTTCCGCCTGGCGGCCTAATTTTCTGGGTTCATCATAGATCACTGCCTTGTCTACCTCGCTGTTAGTTTCACCGATGGACGTACGTCATGGACCAGTAGCACGGATAGTCTTGAAGACTCTGCTAGTGCACACTGGAACGAAATCAGTTTCCATTCCTTCCGCCTTTTCCATTCGACACAAGTCTTGAAATCGATCTGGGAAATTTTCGAATTAGTTGGACGAAGGTTTGAAACCATAGAGTAATGCTTGGCTGTAAAGACCAGTGAAACTAACAGGACTCAGTACGTTGTAAAAATGACTTGACGAGGCAGCCGTCTGGCATAGAGCCCTAGATTGAGGATCATATTGAACCACATTTTCAGAAGATAGAGATTTTCGTCTGCCTATCTCCACTAAACAAATTAAAGCGACTCTACCAACCCGTCCGACTGACAAAGCCGATTCTAGTAAACTCACGTTGTTCACATGTCACAAATCTGCGGTAATTAGTAATTCTGACCAGGTGTCGACTGATCTGACTGTGCCCTTTACGCGTAGTGCATTACATTCTTACGTGGTTTGTTAGTTATCTCTAATCCGCTTCAAATACCAGCATATCTATAGCTGGTCCGTCGGATTCACGGAACTCATCCGTCATGAGGGAAGCATCGAAACAAATCGAATTATCGACTGATTATAAGTTATATTGAAATTCTCAACTCTAGCCCGGGTTCAATTCAACTAGCAAAGTATTATACCCATTCCAGAATTGGCATGGGTTACGGTACAAGAAACCACTGTAAGGTGAGAGCAGATCAGAATATCAGAGGTAACATGCTACACGAACGTGGCGAGCATGTACGCAACAAACGTACCAAAACAGATAATGACATACCTGCACTCCCAATAGAAGTCCCCCATTACCCAAAACTGTCCAGATGAACGCATTGAATAAAGAGATTCATCAGTATCATGAAGGTATGCATCAGGTTTCGTTTGAAGACAATTACCGGTGAGGCTGTTACGACGGATTCAAACAAGCTGTTCCTGATCAGAAATAGCCTAACACGAAAACAATACTGTTCGTATTGCAGGTGATTCCTCTGGCGTTGCCACGTTGGCAAGCGACCCAGTGGACTGTGATCCGGACTACCTGTAGGAATGTGCCTTATGGGATGTAGCAGAGGATTTTGTGGTATTTAAGTTCAGACATGATTGCTCCTTACATGTTGATGTTACACGGAGGATTGAGCCAGTTTAAGCAGTCTTTCCGAATGGCGATGCGAACGGAACGCTAACAATTTTGTATTTAGACCTGTACTGAACCCACTCATTCTGCTATAAGGAATGGTCAATGATGCTGAATGCTCGTCTCAAAGGGATGACTTATCAGTGCCTTGAATAGCACTAGAAAGCTCTTTGACAGCTTGCTCACAGAGCCACATGAGCACCATAGTGATCTCACGTTAGGCTTTCGTTCATATCAACGCCAAATTTGTGCTTGTTTTCACAGTGGCCTACATTAGCGTCGGGTGGGTCGTTTTTGCGTAAGAAAATATTTTGATAGAAATGGCTACCTGCGAGGTAAAGTGGGCATAGCCGGTACTCACGAAACCCTCACCATTAGTAATGCGCAGGCATCCTTTTTTGAGTATCTTATGTACTCATACTTGTGGCTAATCAACTGAACTGGCGATTGTATGACGAAGGACCTTTGCCCCAAATAAATCCCAATCATAAGAAAGATACCAAAAACGTTAGAGTTTGGACAAGCACTAACTGTTCATTCATTGTAGGAATAGCGGTATATTTTTGTTGAACGAGAGAAGTTACATATGAACCATATTTTCTTCTATTCCTTCTCTGATTTGACAGATGAAAAAGCTGGCAAGACGTCAAGCCCTCGATGCATTGCATCAGTTCAATCGACGGGTTTTCTCCTGTCGTCCTTCCACTGAATCTGAGTCTTTCAACTCAACCAATCCCAGTCCGCACAGTTCCACAAAAGCTGGAGGAGGCGCACCTCCACGAGTACGTAAGTAACAAGGCTACATTACACTTAACGTCATTCCTTGTGTGAAGTGCAAACTAAAGAGGTTGGAAAATTCATTAAGGAATTAAAATATCAGTAGTGGAGCACTACTCACAATTGAGTGGATATTTGCATTTCAAGTGAAGTTTACATTTGTTAATCGTCCCTATCGCACGATTACAAAGCCTTCTAGTGCTATTCAAGGCACTGATAAGTCATCCCTTTGAGACGAGCATTCAGCATCATTGACCATTCCTTATAGCAGAATGAGTGGGTTCAGTACAGGTCTAAATACAAAATTGTTAGCGTTCCGTTCGCATCGCCATTCGGAAAGACTGCTTAAACTGGCTCAATCCTCCGTGTAACATCAACATGTAAGGAGCAATCATGTCTGAACTTAAATACCACAAAATCCTCTGCTACATCCCATAAGGCACATTCCTACAGGTAGTCCGGATCACAGTCCACTGGGTCGCTTGCCAACGTGGCAACGCCAGAGGAATCACCTGCAATACGAACAGTATTGTTTTCGTGTTAGGCTATTTCTGATCAGGAACAGCTTGTTTGAATCCGTCGTAACAGCCTCACCGGTAATTGTCTTCAAACGAAACCTGATGCATACCTTCATGATACTGATGAATCTCTTTATTCAATGCGTTCATCTGGACAGTTTTGGGTAATGGGGGACTTCTATTGGGAGTGCAGGTATGTCATTATCTGTTTTGGTACGTTTGTTGCGTACATGCTCGCCACGTCCGATTTATGCTACCTGCCTCATGCCGTGCTATTCTGTTCATATTCTTATAGCCCGTACCATTTGGTTGCAAACTTTTTAGCAGTTTTCTTTCACTGCCTTCTTTTATGCTAATGTTACTGAACTCAAGGTTCATGTATGAGCTTATTTTAACGCTGTTAGAGTTCTGTTACCAAAAAATAGGAGGCAAATTTTTAAACATCATTCACCGACGTTCCCTAAAGGAATGAGCAGGTTACTCTACGTAGAGAACTTGTTCACAGTCGGGAACTGCTCAAACTGTAGCCCGCTGTCCAAATCTCCTATCATGGCTGAATCGGTCGAGAGTTTTCATGCTGTACTTGGTCGCCGCACGTGTCAGGAAACAACTGGCATTAGAAGTTCACTAGCTGAATCCAAAGGTGTGCTTCAATTGGAACGTTGCTTCTGCATATGCCATTTTACGTTGATAGCAGAATCTGTCTCCATTATTCTTACCTGAAGTTCTTTTATCCAATGTTTCTTTGCTTTCTACGTTTTTAAGTCGTTTTACGTAAATCATCTGTAAACCGGTACAGAGATGGGAACTCTGAAGGGACTGTTTCTTAGCCAGGCCAACTGAAGAATCTACGAGAGCAACTCTACTGGGATACAGTTTTTTTAAATAGCCTAGGTTAAGTATACTCAAAGTAAGAAGGCTACTTTCTGAGTTATGGTGGATGAATTACATAACAAACAAATTCGTCAGTTTCACTATAATCCATCTATAAGCCACGTCGAAGAGCCAGTTAAAAGTTCGTGAGTAACCCCATATTTTCTTTTCCAAATCGTCCAGTAACAAATATCTTTTAATTTCCTGGGTGTGTCAACCATAATAATTTCTGAGTGTTGAAATTTCTACTCAAGAATACAGGACGTTGAAACTCTGCTTCGTCAATATAACGAGATGAAACTAAATTTTCTTTTAAATGGATCTTGTTATTTGGAAAAGTCTTTCATTTTCAGACAAAAATTTAGAAGATGCAAGTATCCTTCTCGTTAAAAGCGATATTTAGGTAAATGGTTGTTATATCTGATTCATGTTCAAATGATATTTGTACAAGTGGTAAAACCTTGTATTGTAAAGACGAAGCCAGGACGAGGATATAAATCTACCGACATTTAGTAACTTAACACAGTGGACTCTGGATGACAGAACACAAATATGACAAATTGGTATTCGGGAGAAATTGTGTTATTTCACGTCAAACAACTGTATGCAGTGCATAAAGCTATTGCCCATTATCGGCATAATGGTTATAAAGAATTTGGCGTCGTAAGCGCCCTCTTTGCAAGGTCGTGTTGCTGAAGGTGTCACGTGACCCACAGTTTGACCCAACAAAAAAGCCCTTCCGTACGAATGGTCTCCATCAATTTCCTTCATTTTCTAGTTTCAGTTCTTATTTATCTGTCATCTATTCTGTAAACCGGCTTCAGTCAATTAGAATCACACCGAAGTTACATGTAATCCATAGCTAACGAACGGAAAGAACATCACATCTCATCTTGTGAGCATATCGGCTCCCTTTCTAGCATCCGATTTGAATCAGGTCGCAATTGATAAGGTAGCACTGGTATTTCCACTCACCGACTGTCCCACTTTATTGCTTCACAACCTACGGATATCACAAGCAACCTGGTTTATCGCTTCTACGATTCGTTATATGCTAATTTATCTTTCCAGATACTCCAAAATCAACAACTTCCAGATGTCATCCTTTGATTGAAAATGGTGTTGACCAAACACTTCCTCACCACAATGTCAGTGAACTGACCACCTCAGACGCTACTCGACCAGCCGAAGAATCACACGTAATAGGTGAGCTGAATGATGAACACATCCCCAGTATATCTGCCATCAGTCCAATGGTTGGGGATCCCATACTCTCGATTCTTGATCCACAACACATTCCGAACACATGCGGCATACCAAGCACAACTCCGTTTCCTCGATATTCACCTTCAGAATCTGACGTACGTGTAGCCGTCGAGAACTATCACCAACTGCTTACAAGGTCGGCAAAATCTCCTCAGACCACTTCGTCTTTTTATAATGCAGCACCCTGTTTGGCAATAAATGAAGGTCTGGGTCAGGTGCTTCCCATGGGAATTCCGCCGATGGATGGAAGTAGCATGAATGCACCCATGGACAGACTGTTTTCAATGCAGCACGCTTACTTCCTTTCCTGACTATCTTGAGAACTGTTTGGTCAACAAGCAAACTTATGTACACAACAACTTTCATTTGAATGAGAGATCCTATAAGTTTTCATTCGAGGACTGCGGAAGGAACAAAGCTGCAGTTTTTCACGCTGACAAACATGACGAACATATAATAATGTGTGTTTACTGAAATGACTATTTTATTCAGGTAATCGTGTCTACATCTTTCAAAAGTATCACTGTCTAGTATGGCAGGATTTATCGAAATCATACTGAAGAATTTTCATAGGTTCACACTATGAAGCCTTGTTTGAACTGCGTTGCCTTTTGTTTACGAAAACGAAATGAAGTTAAGTTCTTCATATCATATCAGATTTTATTCAGACTTAACTGGTGGACACATTGAAATTTTACTCAGAATAATCTAACGTCGATTATGAATCCGAGTTCTTTTTCACCGCTTACAGCACGGAAGTTGCTATAGTCTTCTGTTTTGTGATATCATAGCAAGATGTGACCAACTATTTGCATCCACGCTTTAATTTTTAGATTTTTTTGTACATCAGGCAGAAGTGTTGGGATTTTAGCGTGACCAGCGCTGTCACATGGTAACTTTACTGGTGTACTCATGAAAATGATCATACTTATAACGGAAATCGAAATACCTTGTACTATGTGGCTATTCAGGCCTCATAACCCTAGTGCTTGAATGCAAGCCAGCCTTGTTCTGTTAGTTTACCTGAAAATGTGCGTGAATGAAGAGCGAAAGATCTGGATATCTAATTTCTTTTTCGTATTGATGTTTGTCATGCAGGAAGAGACAATTAATTTGCCCAGTAATTCGCTCTTCAAAAGATTCGGATAAGCTTAGTGTTCAGTTCACTCGAACATCGTCCCGAACACAACACACAGTGAAGTCAAGTGGTTCGAATCAATTTATGGAATGCCCCCATACTGTGACTTAAGAGGAGGGGGAAATTGTGTGAAGATCTGCGCTCACCACCGATAGGAGGACTAAGCGCGACCGATAATGTTGTTGTTCAACACGAGCTTTTGAAGTTACAAAATGACTACTCCGAATTTTAAGATACAGGTTGATATAACTAAAACTCAGAAGTGAGAGAGAGTAATAACCTGGAAACTAATTATTGGTGTATCCATGGATGAATTAGCGTTGCGATGACGGAAATCGGCAAACACTAGACCACACACACAGGTACCGAAAGGTAGCTTCATGTGAACTACTCTAGATTCCATTCGCACACGTCCCAAGAGAATAGGACCGAGAGGAATATAAACACGGGTCAGTACTACAGTCCATTCACTTTACTTGGAGACTTTTACACATCGAAAAATAGACTTTTTCATTGGAGTGTAAAGAGTATTGGTTCTTCTACAATGCGGCATGAACTAAAGCAATAACCCATGAGAGTAGCAGTGGAATACAGGGTTGTGAAACGAAGTGGGAACAGGTCGGAAATCCTTAAGATCGGTTTACAGACAAATCCGACTAAAACAGTGATCCCCGTATAAATGTGAACAACCTGGTGGAACAAACAAACGACAGGGCTAATGCAGCGAATACACAAACATGGGCTGTATAAAATCTAAGTAGACCCCGTAAAAAATTTTGATCACTTGATTGTGCCTATGGAGGGTATATGCAAGATCCCGAAAATGTGCTTGTCAAGTCAATTAACCTAAAATGTGGAAGTGAAATCTGAAGCATACGAGAACGCTGTACACTGGCGGAAACATTGAATGACAACGCGGTTTGTTTGGATTCTGAGTAGTAAAACGGTATGAAGTACGAATCGAGACCAACTTGTCCTGGGGCTGGCGTATCACCGGGGCATACCAAATTTATATATATATTGCCACTGACAGAACGATAAGACCCGTTTACTACTAACGATACCAGACACTAAAGACGAGGAAAGCATGCTTGATAGTGACCATTCAATGACTCTTAAAAAATTGACAAGATGATACCGTAGTATCTTTAATCCGTCGGTGTAACGAAGCCCATGTGAGCCGAGAGCTGCGCGTGATCGTTTTGATATATGAGTCCCAAAGGAGAGGACATCGATGAGCTGAAAGAGGAATTTGCCTAAGAACCTTATAAGACATACCAACAAGCGTCTGTCACAATTGTACTAAGAATGGATTGAGGCACTCAGGAGGGTGTTAGGACGCAGTTGCTAACGTCTGTTGTTCACCTCACCTGTCCAAACAAGGACTACCAGGACCTTGTTAGAAGCAATCCCCATCTACTAGTCGATCACACTGCCTTGTCGTTAATAATGGATCACTTTCAAGTAATCACCTTAGGAGTAGCTGCCACCACTTTAGGCAGATCAGTGGATAGTCGACTAAGGTGTGTGGGACAGAGGGTAAATCTCCTTGTTCCGTGCCTCATCAAACTGATGTTCAAACAAATTTTGTCGAGTGTTAATACGTCAGCTTAGCATAGATAGAACAAACCGGGCTTGCATTTTTCAACTGGCAGCATACTCTTGGTCATTCTCCACAGAAAGTTACGTACTTCCATGCGCATGATTCTTGACTCCCATCACTCAAGGAGGTCCATGCATCTTAGGCATCATTGATAAGAGATAGTTATTCGATTACGGATTGCTGTGTGGACACAAGGGAGTACAGAGAAGAACGTACATAACCGTTCCCGAACAATTCAATGAAAACCACTACTCAAAACAAACTACAGCGGTAATTTAGAACCAAGGATGATTCAAAATCATAAATTGTTGAGGTTGTTAATACCTGAAATAATTTAAGAGCGAAGACAATTGTTTCTCATCCAAAGTCGGTCAAATGCCTTCAGCTCCCGCTTCTTCCGCATTTAAAATTTTGTGAGCAAAATAAGGAATGAACTATCGTATTTACAAGCTTCGCAAGCATTGTAAAACAACCAATTCAACCGAATAAAAAGTATGGTGTCGAAGTTAGAACGTCATATTTTTAACTGTCCGTCTGACGATCCGTCTGTTGGATCACATCAGGATTAAGGGTACTTCGCTGATCGGGATTTCGAAAATCCTTTCGTCATCTCCACTTATCGTAACCCAAGTGTCGAATTTCTCCTCTTATTCAGATAACCACATTACGTCATCGGGGTCGTTCGCCGATCAGTGCGGACCGACTCATACTCCACCCTGATCGTGCGGACTGGTGTTGAACAGCACATGAAAAATGCAGCCATAGTAGGTCAAACAGACCCAGCGGGTTATCAATCCTGGTGACTTCAAAAAGAAGCCAGGTCACAAACGAACTAACAAGAAAACATGGACAGTGAGTTAGATTCTTTATAAGTCCTGACTGTTTGGCTTTAACAGACTCGCATTAGCTGAACTATTTTGTAACCTCAGTGTCGTATTTCAAAGCACGATTTGACTTCGGCATTCAACTCGCGAGGGACTTACAATATTAGGCTGAAGCATGCCCATCAGTATCAAACGTGAATTCGTCCTTTTGTGCCTGAGCCCGGAGAGAAATGAAGCCGGACGGATGAGGGGTATTGTACCTCCCAATTAAGTGTGTTAATCTCTACATCCAACTTCAATCAACATTATAGCCACATTATCAAAAACGTCTTACAATAATATCGAAATATTGTGGTTAGTTTGACATCATTTACTTTACAGCACTGATACACGCACAGTTGATTTAGGGGAGTCTTGTGGGGATTTGTTATAAACAGATTGATGGTGTAGTCCCTGCTGTTTTGGGTTGTTTGGGACATTGGAGTTAGACGGTGACCAAGTGCACGAAATCGTCACTGCTCACGAGCGAGAGTGGTTGAGCGTTCAGATCGGATAATTCGGTCGTACCTAATTTGAGGTCAATGACGCAGTGGTTAACACGGTTGCCTCATGATTGGAATGGCCGGAGTTCAAATCCCGGCCGTGGCAAGGATATGCACCACTGGCGAGCTCGAATGAGAGTGAAACTCGAGTCCAGTGCTTGTTTTCGAAAGAGGCTGGCTGCAAAGTCTACCTGAATGCGAACGCTGTGATCAAATGTGAGTGATGGTCAACTTGAAAATAAACCAAATCCCCGACTACTCATCAGTAAAATACAAATCTTGTTCCTGTGGAGCAGGTTAAATTGATCGAACGTCAAGACAGCTTTTGGAGCGAATCCGAGAACACCATCTGCGATGGCTGGGACACGGCGAATCACGATCGGTCAACAGCGCTATTCTCGCTCATCTGGTTGAGAGCGGGCACCAGGTGAAAACTGACGAAGCTTTCAAAGTGGTATATCGCGTGCCAGAAAACCGATCAAAAGCTGTCCGAATTAGAACACTTTGTACTGCCGAGGCTATCGGAATCAGGCTGATTGACCCGATATTATGTCATCAAAAAACGGTTTGTTCAGACGCTGCACCTACCATGGCCAAAAATCCATCAGATCGATGACCAACCGGCGCGGTCAAACCAATGGACGAGCGTGACGTAACCGACCAATCAAGCCATCGCCAACTGACTGGCCAGTGACCTCGTTCTTCTGTAATACGTCTGATCGATATCTCGATCTAACTCTACTAACTCCTTAATTGTACTTGCCTGAAGATGAATTATCGAAAACATATGTTCGCATATGTCTTTATTCTCAAAACACAAATCGCAAACTGATGAACTGTAACACTCACCTGAACCCATCTGAATGTTAACATCGTTTTGATTGTGGTATACATTAAATAAAATGTCTGAGAGTATGTCACAACATTATACCGGCAATTATATGCGTCAGACGAATTGCGACTTAGTCTTTGTTTCTCGAGAGAGCCACCCAATAAACGTCACACTGCTAAGTCTAATAATTATTAGTACCCGTGTGTAGTTGATTATGAAGTTGATGAGACGGACGTCTGTAATCGTTCAGGGCCTTCATTAATGGACAAACACGGAATAGTTAATTACGCAGACAAGAAGCGGGTTCAGTGATGTATTTTCATGTTATACTCAAATGCATTTTGTCGCACCATTACAAATATATGATGCGAGTAACGATACGTATAGCGTATAAGTGCCAGCTCAAGACCTATAGGGAGAACGTAGCAAAACACTTACATGGACACACCACAGAACAAACATTCACACTGGCTTAAGTCAAATTGTTCTACCGTGGAAACGAGAAGTTTAACAGTTCTCGCTGCGTGGGCAAAGCGAGTACGGTCCTGTGAGTATCGCAGAAGGTATGGACCGATACTTCCTGTCTGGTTAAAGCCAACCGAGATGACTAGGCAGAGGTAACCGTGTGATTTGAGTTGCTAAACCTCTGCGCAGCAGACGAGGCCAGTCGTTGATACCACGCTAAGCACTTCAGGAATGCAACATCTTGACGCATCACTCGTTAGGCCAACTTCGAATACTCCTGGTTTATCGATTAGGCAACAGTATTCCCGTCTTATTATTATAGGTGGCTGGGCAGGAACAGTTTAACTGACAGCCACATTTCTTGTGGATTAGCACTGACTTACAAGCGTTTTTCGTGAACGAGCAATGGGGTCACGATGGACAGAGTGTATGCTTCATTTTGTTTTATAGCATGTGGTTTTGTTTGTTAGCAACACAACACGATTCGTACGCGCGAAAACTAAAGGACAGGACTCAACACCAAGAAGATCACTTACTAGAAGCGGCTACCAGAAATGTGTTTGTGTAATTTGTGCAACGTGTCATGAAAGGGAATAGCGTAACACTACTGCCAAAAATAATAATACAACGCAATCGTGTAAAATAGTGTTTGAATTCGTTGTTCTATATTTTGTAATTGATATGCAACAAACGATCTGCCAAGGCAAATGTCTTTGCAGTCACAACAGTTTCTAGTACGATATGGTCCTATCTGTCACGGCCAATAAGATAAAACTTGCAAATCACTCACGTCAGCTGAGACTATGCCGTTCATACAAAATCCATTACTGGGGTATCAAATACGAGCAGCTTTGAAGTAGACCAATTCTTCCTTTACATGTTGCTGTTTGAATCACGGCGAGTTGCCCTTAGAGATGAATTGTGAAGAATGCATCGTTTAAGAACAAAATTAGTCGTTTTGTACCGTAACTTCGTGCATCAGTAGAGTTTCATTAAAGTCTCCGTATGACAATTCTTTTGCCTCTGTCTTAAGTATCAATAGCCACGGCACGCTAAGTGAATCGATATCACCCTAACCAACGGTTAGAAAGCGGGGCGAAAATTTAAAATAGCAAACCACATTTACTCATCTAGCTGGAAAATCAAGAGGTTGTAGCGTGGACCTACTGCAGATTTTACAGCATATATTCTAAAAAAAGTCTTGTCTGACCACAACTTACTCTCTAAGGAACGATTGTTAACACGTAGTATTTATTGTTGCGTTTTGAGTTAAATAACCACGGTTACTGTTGAGCCACTTTTCAAACAATCACTTTTTATCGCTCGCCGCCTGTTTGTATTCTGTATTGCTAATAAGTAATTTGATGGGAATCGAACCAGCGAGGGGACTTGTAAACTTAGAGGCAGCGCGCGGTCTACCAGCTTGGCTACGAAGCCACGCAGAAGGCCAGGGAATTTCAATTCGGGATTTCACTTATTCAACCAGTTTCCTATCTCTCTTCTGCCCATTAAATATTCCAGAAGATGACCTCCGAAGACACGATGGACACTAGGGTCAACCAATGCCGCTACTTGTCACCACTGTTGTCTTTCTATTAAGTTGTTTGAGAAGTGATGTTAGTCACGAAAAGATCAGTTCACAGAAAATCTTACATTTATTCAGTATCCCAGTAAACAATGTGACGCTGGTCATTTAACTGTAGCTCCGGAACCACGCCAAATTCGTTCCCATCTACCTGCTTAATATCTATCAATTTTCGGTGCAGTTTCCCGGCCCATATGATGTGTACTGTTTATCAACCATTAAACGGATAGATGAGTTCACCCACCTCATGAAGAGCTACACACAACCGTCCTTGGAGTACTGTGTGTGCACTGGTTTTCTTTGGTCAAACTTCAGACTAGAATGTACTTTTATAGTTCAGCTGAACCCAACAAGCAAGCCATCAAAGGAAGGAAGCGAACAACTTCAGTGACAGTCGATTGGCGTGTTCCAGTTGGTAGGATAGTTAACCCAGTGAGAGTAGATGTAGATCTTATCCATACTATGATTGCTGATTGCATGTGTAAGCGAATACTCACACTACTCATCTGGTGGACGGTAATCCAATCGACAAGAGGACCGATAAACAGAACACACGGATAAATTAAAATTCAGTCAATAATGTTTAATTACGGATGGTGTCGACGATATTCAAGCATTATGGTGAATGGAAATGAGTGCACACAGCTTGTACTGATATGGCACCGACACGAATAGTCTAATGTCATTGTACCTCCAGTTATCCCTATATGCAGCTTTTTTTAAAAATGACCTATGCCTGTCATCATTACTCTGCTATGCGCGTCAGTTTATGTTCATTAATTAACTTGAGGACTTCAATTCTGATCACACGCTTTCTACTGGAAAAACGGGTCATTGCAAGCTTCATCTCTGATGGAAGATGCTGAGGAAAACTACCTTACAACATATGGGAAACCGATGTCACAGGTATACACAAACAAACGTATGCTGTGCGATAGACACATCTAGAATTCACGTTATTGTTTATGGTTGGATTTCGTGCTGGTTAGTTTGAAGCAATGGCCTCAATTGAATTATTGGTCAGTTACTGAATGTGTAACAGTGTGAGAGAATTCGAGCACCATGGCGTTTCATGTAAATCAGGATACCGAGGGTGGTGCGGTGACATTGTAAACGTGCTGGAACTTTTCATTTCGGTTGACAATGAATCAGAGAAGGTCATTTACGCACTTTAGTCCCTAGTTTCAGATTAGCTTCGAGTGATCTACAATTAATCGAATGAACTCGTCTTTGTAAGGTATACGACGAAAATTTGTCCACAAACTACACAAGAGAAATTTCTTAGGATTTTTTCCTGGCCACGTAGTTTTATATGATAAAGTGTACCGCATACTTTCTGAAACATTAGTAGAAACAGTGATTGTTCAACCAGGGATGGACGTCGTTATCAAAAAAGTGTGTAAGGATGAAAACCACTGATAACACTTAAAAGGTTTTTTGAAACCGGTTACATTCATGTCGGTTCGGATAGGTTTTGTGGGGTTGGATATACCTGAGGTTTCTGTACTGAAATGAAAGCCACCGAGATTACAGTGCTCGCGTAGTGAACAATTTGTTAAGAGGGATTGACAAAATATGTTTGAGCTTTGCCATTAATTCGTAGAGTGGACTTCGTCTTAGTCAACTGTTTCCGAAGATGTCATTATGTAGAACGAAGTAACATTCGATGTGTGTTGACAAAGACCTCCATGTGAAGAACGATTACCTCAAATGGATCCTTTCAGTTCTATGGCACTGACAGGTATGAAGATGGAAAAATTAACATGTAACAATCATGTACTACACTGTACTGTGACCGCTGGTCTTGAATCAGTGGGGCTACCTCGATTGGAAAGTATACGATCCAAAACCGAGAAGTTTTCAACGCAGCAAGGTGAATGTATCCGAATTTTCTTAAACCGTACCCGAATGGACTCTTCATTATGCACACAGAAATCTTTCCTAATGGGCCAGTAACTTATCACCAACACGGAGTGACATACATGGCGTGGCTAAGGGTGACCATGATGGGGTTGGAATTAACGTATACAACATCAAGGTGAAGGTCAGCTGTCTATTTACTTAGCCAGCCTTCCACATGGGTTTCGGGAACCAGATAAGTTTCAGGGTTTAGTTTATGTTGCCTGAACATATCCAACAAACTCAGCGCACGTCAAACCGTGGTGGACAAACCGATTTCTGTTTACATGCTTCAAGCTAGATTTAACGAAAGTAAAAAGCCAACCGTTTACCAGAACCATCTCAGTGCTATTTTTGAATGAGACAAAGTCCAACCGAGTATCGCGTTGCGGCGGCACGCGTTTTCGTGACAGCCCATGCGTCTGTAGCGTTTGACAGTCCACCAGTGGACGACTGATTCAAACCAACCAATCCGAAATCCAGCTGGTTAAACTAATGCGATATCTCGACACATCAGTGGTTTTCGTTCGAAAATACCTATTGAAGCCATGAGAACGACACATTAGCGAACAAGAGTTGTTTTCTGTATTTGGTGAATAAATATGAAACCAGCAACTTGAATGAGTCAGGAAAACGGTCAGTATAGGTTACGGACGGCGTGTTTGTTATCAGTTATGCAGTCGCCGTTACAAATCGTGGGCTTGATTGATTGCGGGCCAAGGGAGGTTAAGTGTCCAAACGAACTTTTTCTGACCGCAAACGTCAGGGTTGCGCAATCAGATACTAATGACCTCGACAACGGTTAACATTCGGAATCCCACCATTTTCGATCGATGCCTTGGCACTCGGTAGACAGTTCGAAAAGCATCTCTCTTACTGACAGAATGATTAGAGCGGGTCAAGTGAACAACATTCGCGCTTGAAATCGCTTACATCACAGCGGTGTTCAACCACGCAGGATGATGTTCACACACCCTGTCAGACAACTGCCTTGTAGTGCGACCACTATATGTTACAAGACACAAACGAACGAATGGTTTTGTTTGTGCACGCTATTGTGTGTGACTTCTGTCCACAGTTATCTTTTAGCTGTTTACTGTCATCTTCCTCTGTCAAACAGCAACTCTGACGGCAGCGTGTGTACAATCCAATCATGATACACTTAACACCACCCCCCTAACTCTGGTGAAAAAGTTGTGTTAGAAACACCAGTTCTTACGTCTGTATAACCAGCGTGTGTGAACGAATACAAAAGGACCTACGATTACAGTGGGTGTGGCTCCCTCGAACAGGTCACGGTAGCAAACGTGGGCGGAAAGGATAGACAGCCTGAACTGCTCGATCAGCTGATTGGTAAAGCTGTTCGCCTGATTTCTTTTTGTTGTGACTAATCAACTCGTGTCAACACTATCAGCAGGCAGTTTCAGAAGTTTCACTGCATTTTACTTTTCGATTTGTCTCTTAGACGTTCCCTATTGAGCGATACCCGGTAGGAATGGAGCCACTATGCGTAGCCGGGATAATTGATCCGTGGCTCCAGTGCACATAACACAAGGGTTTATAATCCTGTTTGGTGACCGACAACAACAATCTTGGTATAAAGTAACAACTAAATCATGTTAAAAGCTAAAATAAGTGAATGGCACTGGTCTGGAGAGTCACTCCATGTTGTCAATTCGAGGATGTTAGTTGGTTCGACTCCGATACACCTTTGTTTATCAAATCAACGCCCACCGAACTTCGAAGACAACAGATATTCTCGCTGTATTAGCACATCCTAAGCTGTATCAGTTTTTAACCTGTACATACTTTCCGAAAATGCCGATGCATTCAGGATGCATTCATTGGATCCAAAATCAAAAACTCATTTTTAATTGTCAGCTGTGGAGATAAGTGCAAACAATGTCACTGATATGCATAATGAATCAAGTCTGTAAGTTGTTATCTTAAGTTACAGGTTTACGTCACACATTCTTCATGTGTCGTACCTCACGTCCTCATTAGCCTCATATGACTGACCCCTCTATTTTGACAACGTAAGAATAAATATCTGATACAATAACAGTGTTTGTCCTTGCTGCATAGAACAAATATCGTATCTGTACAAATATGTCCATGGGTCTCTAATTGATGTCCGATTCTCATCATCCCTATTACATTGCCCGTGTTTTATTTTATAACTAAACGTTTAACTTGGTACGGACACAAATCACGAGCATACAGAGTAAATCGGTCTCACTTAATGCGCGGTTAGTGACGGATTGCTCAACACGGTCGTCTCATGAAAGCCTGGCCGAAATTCACATCACGATCAAGACAAACATATGCACTACTCATACACTCTAAAAAGAAAGATACTCAATTCCGTTGTTTAATGTCGAAAAGTGTTGGTTGAAAAGACTGTGTGAACACGAGGTTACCAGCCTTAACCAATGATGGTCAATTTATGTCATCTGACCCCCTAGCTGCTCATCAGAGATCTTCATTCCCTTGAACTGATGTTAATGGTCCGTCTGCCAGTTCTCGTCAGATGTGATTTCCAGTTAAACTTATTCTCAACACAAATTAGTTTTGAATAAAAGCAACATCATCCTCTGAACGTGAGAAGTAAGTTCGGAAGTTTTATTCATTGCGGTTTAGTCAGCCCTTATTGAATTGTCTAGTCATGTGTGTGACCACAACTCAAAAGCTTTCAGCGTATACCAAAGGTTCCCACCTGAAGGATTCTGAAGCAACTAGTGGTTTTGGTAAGTTTATTGGCAGATTGTAGTAACCATTTCACAAGCAACGCCAGAATTATATGTTCAATCGTCAGTCCTACTCCCTTCGCTAAAATCATTATTATTTGTTGCAACATTAGTCTTGTAATTGGGTAATCGGAACGGGAAATTGGTGAAAATCGCGAGAATTTGTAGAAAGCACGTCTTTATATCCGATCGCTCAATCAAGAGCTGTGAAACTGTCAACCCATAGATGGAAACCTTAAGCGGTTGGCCAACAGAATGACACACGCACACACTTTCGATTAGGTTCCCGTCACGCTGGCGCGCGATGCGTACGACGGCAACGCCATGATCCACCTTACACACTGCCTTGTCTGTGCACACATACACCGCACACTTCATACACCACACGTGCCTCCCCCCGCGACCTGTTCAGCCCATAAGATCGGAAGTGTGGCCTTGGCCAGTGGCATGACTGACGATGAGGGGTGGTAGTCAGTTCTGTCAGATATTCACGTTCAGTCGGTCGACTCAGCTGCCAAGATTCTCACCCCCATGTCTCACATTCCGCTCCAACAGTTTACGATTGTCTGGTTGGGGAAACGCAGCCACACAGCCGTCCCATAGGTTGGATGACCGCCATGGCGTGCCCCTTACGGTTAGGACGTGGTTGTGGTTAATCACGTCGGTAAATTAATTTTGTTCAGACGGTCGTCTACACTCGCCTCTAGTGCAAACATTACCTCAATTGTGTTGGTAACATACTCATCATTATTGTTCTATCATGGTGGAATCAGCCTGTTGTAGTGACTTGGGTCACGTCTGCTCAGCTGTTCATGCACACCGTTTTCGGACTATATGAAGAATAGATGTACACAAGCCTTCTTGAACAAACAGCCTGTACACTGTCGATGGTTAACCGGGTCAACTACTCTATAAGAGGTTTGACTGATGAAAAAATCCGGACAAACCTGAACTACGTACACTTTGTTGACTGGCGTAACAGGATACGGTTGGGTGTGATACACATCTGAGTAGAAATGCAGATGAAGTTTTCAAACAGGTCATTGTAGATATGCTAGTACGGTTTGCAATTCCCCTGTAAGTTCGATTTTTGATGCAGTAAGTCTGGCCCACGTGAAATTGACCGATTATACTGGGCAGCATACATGCTTTATATTAAATCGAATAGAAATCATTCAGGTTGACGTAGAGCAAAACCACAATCGATACAACTGGTGAATACCTAATTGATTGAGCAAGTGCAACTGTAGATATCTTGTTTGGTTCCAACCTGTTGAAGTCTTAATAAAATTGGTTTTTATCCGGTTAAAATCAAAATAATGGCACATGTTCACAGGGCTGTAGAGCAAGGCTAAAAAAAACATGCTTTTCTATCACCGTGTTCGCCTGAAATGAAACTTTTTGGGGGGGGGTTCACAGATGCAACGAAGAATTTTGTAGGCAAGGAAAGACTGAAGATAAACACAAGTTGAGTGTAAATTGTCAATAATTTTAAACAGTGTACGAAAATAACGTATAGAAAACAAGGAAGAAATTAAGGAGGCAATCATTCGGACACAGGTTTGGTCAATTCGGAAAGGGCGTTGAGGAGGAGTGACCCTAGCAATGCACTGATCATGTAGGAATTTAGCAGCTCGACCAATTCACTTGACAGCATATTGTTGAACAGAACTTGCAGGAGTGTTCTGCCTTAACTGAAAAATAGTTATGCTTACACAATAGCCTGTTCAGTTGAAGCGCGTGCCTAGGAGTATGATACTCTTTCCTGGTTTATTGGGAAACAGTCTGTCAGTGATTGACCAGACGGGTACATGATTTTGTACTTAGGTTTTAATTCACTTCTTGGACGCGTCCAGTGTATTGCGAATTCATTCACTCTTCCGGGATAGGAGAGCCTTTTGAGATGGTTACTTATCCATTGTATAATAAATGTAAACAGACCCTGAATCAACTGCCCAAGTCCTGACCACGACTACGACAAGTAACATGCGCATGTATGCTCCAACCTAGAACTGAGGGGAATTGTTGGCTTAGCAACGCCATCCACCATGCCCAACAGTTCGTGTGTAGATTAACCGTTATGGGATCATGCACCACACTCGAGTTTCGTTCTCGTTAGACCTCGTCAGTAGTGCATATCTTGTTGACTGTTGCGCCTTTCAGTGGTTCACTGATATATACACAGTTGATGGATTGAGAAATCGGATTTTTCGGATCGACATGGTTTCCCGTATGATGTCACACAAGAAAATTGGTTAGCATTGTTGTTCATAAACGCACTCTCATTGTAAGAGCAACTGAACATGAGAACGTACAAGACCGTGTCGTTCATATACCAATCCTAACAATCGTATAAAAGCATGACAAATATTTGTGATGTATTTGGAAACAGCTTTAATTACAAATGCCGACAGGTAATTCCGGAAAATTTTGCCCGACACATTTGCAACCTCATCTTATACAACATTCTATTGTGACCCGTAGCCCATTTGGATCTGCGGGAGCATGGAGTGTCTCTGTTGGCCCTACAGAGAAAGGGAAAGAAGAAAGGCTGAACTGTCCTCGGAGTCCTCGATAATCCACGAGGTATTGATCAAGGATTTCGAGATCAGCCCCATAGGTAAGATTCTTATGACTTTCTGGGACTTTTGTTACTGCTCTCTGCACAATTTCAAGCATAGTTATAACACTAATCTCTGATTAGGCATGGCCGAATTGTCGTACGTGAACTCTCAGCCATATTAGATTATAAATACTGCTCAGATTGCTCGTTCGTCTCGCCAGGAGACTCACTATCCACCCCGCTAATGAAAAGTGAGACTGGTACTATCGGGGATTTTGTTGAAATTGAAGTCGTAGAAATCGTAAAAGCTGTTTGACAGTTGGCTGGGCATGGTTTTTAGTTCCGACGCGGAAAAATACCTGTTAATAGTTTCACATGTGCTGAACCAATGAAGCAAAGTTAGTTTTCCGACGGGTCTGTGATAAAGGAACACACCTAGTTCCAGAGTTGAGTCCCGACTTAATTCACCACTAACAAGTAGCTTTCCAAGGTGTATAACCTACCAGATAGCTAACATGCAGTGAGGTTATTATCCGATATATAGTATGAAAGCCTACTATATTCGTTTGGTTCTACAGATTACCTGGTGGATAATGCTAGTGTTGTAATGTTGCGAAATTTTGTAATAAGAACACTTTTTCAACTAACCACCATCTGATGTTGCCTGACTTGACTCCATTTGGGAAACTACCGAACAACATAAAATTCTAGGTAATACGTTGATCTTGTCCGCACAAAGCGTCAATCTTCTTGGGATGGCTGGATTCGCCTCTCCCTGAAATTTAATCGTTAAAAGAGATATGGCGACTCTCAACAGAAGTTGGCTTTTGCAACAGTCAGATGGAATATGTTTGATCTTTAGTAGAACACCATGTTTCAGTACTGTCCGTACGTACTGAATAGCCTTTGATATGGTGATAGTTATTCGGGATATATCTCTGTAATATCTGCTACTAATGTACCTGGAACAATGTAGTTACACTGCACTACTCGCCAGACTACCGTGGGCATCACTTTTTCACAATCAAGTTGAAAGTCTAGTTTATCCAAAACGACGAGCCAATGGACGTTGATTATGGTAGGGATTACCGGTTGTACTCACAGCAGGAGGTCCGTAGAGCTTCAGAAACTGGTTGACCCGCTCGAACAGGATCGCGATTCACGGTACGAGATAAAACAGACGTGGTTATCCAGCTGCAGTTGGGGCGGATATGTGCCCAACTGATCAGCCATTCACGACACGCATTCATATGTTGACCATTTTCTGAACAGTTTGCATAGTGACAATGTAAATCGGATCCGTCCCTTTCGGAAAACGCCGAATTATGCAGAGATACTACAGGATATGGGGTTTCACATTGATGACTAATCGTCACCGCCAACGTTTGTAAAGACGGAGACACAGTACAAATCAAATGCTGCGTGTATTTAAGCAGTGATGGATTCACTATGACAGAGTTAATCTAGCACCATTACCAGCAAACTAATAAAACAAATCAGTATGAAACTGGAAACAACCGAGACTACAAGTGAGTTATTCAGATCAGGTCAAAAACTCACTCAGACAAACTTTGTGTTGAAAAAAGACACTATATTTTGTCGCGCATTTTGGACTACAGTAAGCGACTGTTGACATTCAAAAGTTTGGTACGGCAGCAAATCGCATGCACTGACCATTAAACTGGAGGTGATTTTACAAAACTCCATACTGTACTGTCCTCGGGCAATTCCATTAAATATTGGGTTGCGTGGTAAACCATAAAATAAATGACAGCGTTCATATGAACACAAGGACGGAGTTGCTCTAGGACAGATTGAATCAGGTGAACGATAAAATTTGTGGTAGACTGTTCTCAAAACTGTAAAAATAAACGGTGAATAAACGAAGATGGTTACAGTACTATTCTGTATGGAATCTTCAGCACCAAATGTCGGTGACGAGGAGTATGTATCAGCTATACCGTTTAAAAGGATGTACATACACAGTTCACAATACGATTAGTGGTGTTTATGAGCATCTTTCACTCTTGTACATGCGTTCAACAAGTTTGATCAGAGATGTTTGACATGTCATTTAGTTCTAAACATACCAATGTGAACATCGTCATCACGTCATTTCGGCGTAAAGTTGAGCAACCAACGATGGTGTCTGGTGTTCTGTCATCTAAGTGTTGTTATGATCACGATGATTTGACTGAGCTACTGTTTCAGTACTCTGCAATAGATACATGACTTCAGCCGGCAAACTGTACATTTCATATGTCTCGCTTAATATATTGGGTTTCTGATGTGATGAGGCGTTCACTAACAAAACTGTGTTACATTGCTCGTGGTACATTAAGGGAGGGGACGTGCGAAGGAGAATGGTTGTTGAAGGAAACGACCAGAATAGTGTAGAGTAGACAGAGCAAATGTTAGTATTCAATAACACCCATCGCCATCTAGAACGACAGTAGGCTATTGTAGATACAAATTTTGATCCAACATGTAAAGGGTGGCAAAAAGTGGGCATCGTTATCATAGAGTGTCAGTCGGGTTTAATACCGAGAAATTAACATATTTGCCATTTTCGATCTCATTGTTTAATCCAATCAGACGCTTGATATCGATTTACGTAAAACAAAAATAACCTCTTGATTCACTAATTTATCATGCTTATGCGTGTAAGTGTATGCGTGTTGGGTCGTCTACATTATGCTGACCTATTTGACTGGTATCCATCAGCTACGCCAACGATTAACACTCACACATGGCTCCGTAGTCCTGTGTTAACATGAGTGAGTTCGATGTATTTGGCCTCCATCTTTTCTCATCCAAAGTTTCCTTCTGACGAAAAGCCTTGAACAATACAAACGAATGTGATTCAGCATTCAGAAGTGTGACTTCGGTAGTGCCTAATGTGTAGCCAGTTTCATCGTAGTCAGCAAGGTTATCTCGTGAGAACGTTCATTACAGTTGCACTTCCGGTCCTATCAATGATAAAAAGTACTGATGGGGTTTAACAGGGGGGAGCTTGCAAATGGTGTTTCTATTTGAAAAAAATCCGTTTGCGAAAGCACTGAGTAACTGTTAATGATGTTATAATTAGACGGTTAATCGTGCTTTAGAGACTATAGTTTCCTGACAGTTTTGTGCCATCTGACATGATTCTACCCGGAATAGTGTCGGAACAATGGTCTACAATTCACCTAACGCTGACGTTTAGAAAGGGCACCTGAGCTCACATATCTTGACAAGTCACATCGGTGTTAGGTGAATTGTAGACCATTGTTTCGACATTCACAGTAATGGCGCTGAATTGTCAGCGTATACACCCAGCTGATTTAGACAGTCAAGCTATTCGGGTGGCAAGCGAAAATCGATTCGGAGACAAGCCCAGTCAGTTCTGTCATTTCGACCTAGCATTCATTAGGCAAAACGATCCCACATAACAAGTCCCTTTAGTATAAACTGTTGTATACTTATTGCGAACTGGTAATCACACACCGACATTAATAACCACCTGGTATTCGACTGTTGACTACAGATATAATCACTCGTGCGAAATCCACCACTGATCCCACTCGTCACTCCACACTGGTACGTTTTGAGCATAATCCTTAGCGTGTCTATCTGTCCATTTCGCGTGGATATTTGTGCACCGTCTGACATCTCCGGGTCAAGTCGCACGATTCGACGACAGCATAAGACAATTTCCGGTGCCATTTCGGTCTTGTTGGCTCCACTTCGTTCACTCTGTCACAGTGATAAATGACAAACCCATTTACGTTCACCGTTCGTTACCGCTGACCTCTGCTTCAATCAAAAGTTAGGGGATTTAGCAAGTAATCGTATGTGCTTTAGGGTAGTCTTTTGTAACTGTCAGGCCCATATTCGAACATCTTTTGTTTGAGAGTGTCGATTATAAATCCCCTACGTCAATTCATTGCTTAGCACGTGTCCAGGACACTGGTTTCTGTGAGGGTTCCTCGGTTGCTGCAGGGTCGCGCATGCTAGTTGCTGCCCTCACCTACATGACTTAACCAGTAAGAATGTTGAATGTGGTCACCACGCGAACACATCCGGGAAAGAGGAAACAATGGTTGGCGAGACCAGCGAGATTGATGGGAAGACGCATTTTTGAATGAAGGGCATCATATTACCGTTAATTTTCGTTCAGTTTTACGTTGTGGTATTCAGAATTTGATGACTCTTTGCGTACGTACTACACTGATAATTAGTTCAAGTTTTGGGCCATTATATTTCAATTTGTGAAACTCACTTGTGTTAAAATGGAGCAAAGCGTGAGCAATAAAAGACGGTCGGTTTACAAAATAAGATGGAGGGGAGCAACGGTCATATTGGTGCAAAACTTGACGTAGGCTTACCTGGAAGACTGCACGATGTTAGAATTGTGTAATGGGACGGTTACAGCTGATTGAGGATTTCACAAGCGAAATGGTTCATAACTTGCTAACATATAGTAAATGCAAATTCATGAGGAAGGACGTCTCTCAAATAAGCAATGTTGTATATGGTTGACTTAATGGTCTCGGTGCGAAAGTCGCTTCTGTACCACAAACCTATGTGGCTATCAGCTTCCATTCGTTACATTATTAACCGTCAGATGATTCTGGGAAGGGAAATTCAGCCTCGGAATTTGAGTTCATTACGGAACTTTAATGGTTCAGAAGTACTACTTGTGGGTTCTATCGGATGGAGACCAGGGTTTATGGAGTTTCATTACGTCATAACACTGTATCCGCTCTTCTATCACAAACATTATACCAACAAAACTGTTGATTATGCTTTGAGCACTATGCCCTTTACAGCGTCAAGACATCTGATTGACGAGACAAGAGAAGAGAAAAGATGGCATTAGGCAGGTATAGTAATTATCATGAGGTTTAACATTTCCAATTTGAACAAGTGGAGATTTGTAATAAAACATAAGGGAAACGAGGATCAGGAAATTCTTAGGAGCCTTAACAGTGAGCAACAATAATTCGATGCTCTTCGATATTCATTACGAGCGTAGGTCACAGACACTCAGCCGAAGGGCTGATTCTATAGCAGTCATTCATCAGACCGCAATCCACAACCAGAGTCATGAAACTAGTCTACGTTTAATGATTGTATGATCTACCAATACACCAGTGAGATGGGGTAACAGCTGATCCTACTGAATACATATATGTGACCATTTAAATCAAGTTCACTGTACAGACATTGAAGTTTGGTCGGTATACTCTATCCCTACTCATAATCCGTAAGTTGTCTGATTGACGTGGAAAAATTGTACATCCACTATTGTTGTTTTACGCGTAATAGTCTGTGTCTATGTCTGGGTTTTGGTACCCGCCTTCTCACTTATTTTCACACTAAGAGTACTCCTCGTGCTAGACAGTACACCGTTCGAAAGCATGTGAATATAACCGTGGGAAAATCTTGAACGCTTCACAGAATAGCTGTTCACAAACTTGCCTTAGTGGATCGTTAACTCATGACCAAAGTAAAACAGCTGTAAACTTTACAATCATGGAAACATGTTTCACACGCTGCTGTGGTTTGTGCCTGGGAGCTGAATGCACTGCCTTAACCGGGGCATGATTCACGAGAGCAACCATTTCAGAAGACTTGTAGGTTGATTGATGTGTTGAACAAACATAAATGTGTGCGCCACACAACTAGTCCAATTGATACACGCTATTCTATAAATTACTTTTGAAGAATTTTCAGGTTAACTACCCAGGTTGAAACAATGAACAAAGATGAACATCAATTTCCAAAAGCTGCTTGCCTGTGCAATTATCTTACAATTCATCTTTCGAGTGTACGGTTTGCTACCAATGCTACAGAAAAATTGCTGACATCTTTCATTGTGTTACTCTTTCTCCGAACGTTTAGAATCACGACAATCAGTGAGGACTAGGAACTACAGACAACGACCATATTACAGGCTTCTTTATGTGACATTTTTGGGCGGACATTTCTCCACTGATTTTTAATACTTTCCAGATATTTTCTCATCTTCATACAAAAGCCAACAACTGGCTGAATTTGTCGAAGGATCGTAAAACCTTGGTATCTGTAAACTCAACTAAACCAAGATAACTGGGAAATTAGCGGTTTCATATCCTTCAGCATCAAAGAGATTTTAATCATTTTCTGTATTAAACAACGTTAAACATTTAAAAGTTCGTGCAAGAGGATTTAACTCTGTGTTAGCTTTTTAGAACTGGATTACAAATTTGGTGTACTTTTGAGTTGACTGTATCGGTTTTGTTATCAATCTGTTACCAATATGAGTCTTTTATTAAAAGACTGCAAATTTGTATCCTAATCTGTGAGGTCCCTCATAAAAATTAAGTTCGAATTTTACTTGATTTTTTTTGTGCTGGTGTATAGTTAACGATGAGGTATTCTACTGGCTAATTAAACCGCTTTAGTGACAGTTTCGTGGAGTGCAGGCAACATTCTGAATAGACCACTTTCAAACTGTTACTATCTGTCTGGCACAGCATTCTATAAGAAATACTTCAGCCTGTGGAGTTCTGTATGAAGCGAGCCTCGGATCAACAGAATGTCAAATTAAGAACGGTTTGCTCAAACTTCCACCCTATCTATAACAGGAAGTGCTTTTCAGACCGTGAAACTTTTCACTTAATTGGGTGGCAGTAACATATCAGTGTACAGAGGTGTCCATGGGAATAGCAAGATGCGCATCTTTTCCAACAATACACAACGTTCGGGTTGCCGGAAAGATTCTCAGTCGATGCATGACATCGTGAAAATTTATCGTTTTCGGCGATGATGCGAACACACATAGTGTGTTGAGCTTACATGAATTGGGAGGATCGTGGTAGTATGTCAGTACACACATTCAGAACTTCAGATCCGCTGCAACTCGGTGTAGTGGTAAGGTGTGCAATGTGTCATAGTTGTGCTAAGCGTTCTGAATGCTAGCAGTGCACTCACCACACTGGTTCCTGTTCACCAAGACATCCAGCGATTACAAAATACCGGTTTAGTCACACTGTGACATGGTCATGGGTCTTTGCGGTTTCGGCTCTCTCATTAGGCTAAACTGGCAGACGCCGTCCGGAGGTTTATTAGATTTCAAACTTTTGTATTCTGGTTGGAACTGTGCACATTAGTCAATAAAGTACGCTTGCCTTGATGACGACCAATTCTTCGAAATACTGTTGATATGAATGATGAGTTCCTCTATGAACTCAAGCACAATAGTAGCAAGAGGAGAAGCTATTTGTTACTAGCATGCAGTAAAATCCACAATGAAAGAATCAATAACCTGGATAATTTATAAAAGTATAAGTGGTCGGGCAAAGAGCGAAAAATTAAAGAACGAATGAGTCATAGGGGAAAGTGCCCAGCGTGTACTTCCACGAAGCTGTCTCCGTATGCATAATACTGACTTTAGACGGCTAAATGCGACTGCTTTAGGGAAGTAGCTACCAGCTTAGTGCATCGTCCATTGTCCTGTTTGATGTTCGTTTATTCTGCGCCACCTGGATGGCAGTAAAAACGCGCGTGCGACAAATTTGCTTTCGGATACTGACTACTAATTAGTGGTTAGTAGCACAGATGAACTATCCAGACCACGGTGGGGAAAACGTTAGTGGTAGTCTCTCAAATCGACCATTTTTGAGGTGCTTACGGTCAGAGCAATTGCTCCTTTGAACACAGCTCCTCCTCAGACTTTCTGAATCTCAGGTAGGAAATATATTTAGGGAAGGCGCACTGTCTTATTACTGAAAAATTCTACGGTTCCATCAACTCTAAAAGCGTTTTTAGTAGCTTTAGTACGTTGAGACCAGGTTACGGACGCTACGTCGTCAAAGTTTCTCATGTAAGAAACTCCAAAATGGGGGCAGCCTCATGTCGATGACAGTGATTCAAAATTCCTGATCGTGGAATTATCGACCGAGATTAACAGACAGTAGCTGTATCTCTTAGCGAGACGACGGAGCATAAGCAGACGAAAATATTTGGGCGATTAGATAGTCTAATTTGGATGTGCCTAATACGAAGTCAATGGTGCAATGGCCAGCACAGTTGCCTGATGAAAGCGTAGCCATGGCAAGGATATTTATTCCTGACCATCTCTAAAAAGGGTGAACCAGGAGTCTAGTTCTTTTTCTAGAAGTGGGCTGGAAGGAAAATCTGACCGGAAGTAAAAGTTGCGATCAAATGTGAGCGACTCCAAAGTTAAAATGATTGAAGTTTTTTAAGTTTGACATTGGAATATTAGATAGGAATCTTGAACCCTCCACCAATTGTGAATGCTCAAATTTTACAGTCTTGGCAGAAATGGGGGCAGATTAGAACCAGGTTTGCCAAACATTTGCCAAGATGGATTCATCAACTGGTCACATAGTCAGGCAACTTGACAGTAAACATCCGGAAGGAACAAGCAACCTCGATCGCCATGCGTCATCTCATGTAGCAACGTGCGGTTGACAATTCTGAAGCATTCCGCGTTCTGTCCCCAGTCTAGGACAACGTTTGTCATGGTATGCCGAAACGGCCGCATTCAGACAATCACACCACTGCAAACAACCGAAATTAACTGTTCGTGACGATGGTGCTTTCTGGGTAGTAAACTAACCAGCTCTAAATTTTGAATCCTATATCATTCTCTTGCGATTCAGCATTTTTTAAATTTAGCTCGCCCACGGTGAACATCAGTAGAGTATGAGTTGTTCAATGTTGGTCTTTAGTCAGCCTTATTCGAAGTGGTTAAAGTGTTATCTAGTAGGTTTACCGACGTCGGAAGTTTAAAGTTAAGTCCGAAGGGAGAGGTTATCTACTGTACTGCGGTTAATCCGGAGACGGCCGGGTTACCCTGTGGTTCCCAAACATTCTAACGTGTAACTCATATGGCTTCCAAAACATGCCGTCAGTACCTCTTCCTCAGTCGGAACAATGATAACCACACACATTTAATAAAAAAGCATTATAAACCTACTTATTGTTCCAAAAGTCCACTTGATGGTTGAGAAGAATGTGATCATGCCAGTTTACAAGCTCCAGGCTGAAAACGATCTAAAAGAAACCTTTGAGCCCAGTAAATAGAAATTTAAGGTGTCCCATTGTCATATTTCTCCTGTCAAAATTTCCACCACCACTCATGTTCACATATCGCATGGTACGGGATACACTACAATAATCAGTACATTATTCGTAAGTAACTGTGACTGGAATCTAGATGAGACGATATGCGGGTCTGTCCGGAAATGGATGTGCACTGTTTATTGGCTCCTGCGAAAACGAAACTCAATCATGGTACAGCTATCCGACTTGTGATAGTCGAACTCTACTTGGACGCAAAAATCACAAATACTTGCGAATAATATTCGGTAGTCACGGACAGCTCACTGGAATGAGGATTCTACCGTATACCCTCAAAGAAAATGGGAGGGGTTCATTTTCCACAGATATCTGTTGTGAGGTCAAACACCAGACCTGCAATCTAAAAAACAAACACACCGTACTACTCAGTACTTGTAAGTAGTCCGAGATAATCACTCGTAGTTTTGGTTGCATCCGGTACGGCGGATAAGGTGCTCCGTGCTTAACATTATGATTAGAACATAAGATGCTCCATCCGAAATACAGTAAAATCTATTTGCCGTGCACCATAATTATGGGATTATTAACAGTTCAAATAATACATAATACACAATGATTTCTAAATGTCAAGTTTTTCGAAAAACATACATAATGCGGCTAACGCATAAAAGTTCAGTTGGATGAAAATCGATGCTGTCCATCAGAACAGAGTGTGGCTGTGCTTTTTAAAAGAAGCAAAGGCTTCCCATATCTTTTATCTAACCGAAATCAAGAAATTCTATTTCACCACAGAATTTTCCTTGGATTACACGATCATTTTTCCTCTAGTTTCATAGGCTGTTACAGGAAGTAGAAAGATCTTTGCTTGCACATTCTTGTCTCTGTATTGGTCAGTGAATGGAACTAAAAGGAAGGTAAGTTCAGCGAAGCTTCTGGCTGCGATCAGTTTAGCAGCGAGCACTCTAAGACATTGATTCAACACTCAATCAGACATGTGCAATTGGTTATTAGTGGGACTAAGCTAATATAACGGTTTGGAAACTTGTAGTGCCAGTTGTCCCTGACGCAGGTGCCGACCGAGTAATATCTGAAAACTTTCAGTCGCTTCAGCTGTGACCGCAGAGTTGAAGAAAACATTCTGATGTAGACACACCGTAATAATGCAACAGTTCTGCCTACAAGGTAATCTCCTTGATTCGGCAAGTGATTTATTATACGTGGATCCTTAGAGAGGCAAAAACGATGTACCAACGGATGATCAGGAGTAGGGAGTATTCTATCGGCAAGAATTGTGCCTCCCTCAGATGTCAGTAATTCATTGAGAATTGACCCAATTCTCAATCTCTCCATACAGCAAATTTTCTTGAACCCCATAATTATTCTAGCGCCACGTATAGGAACAATGACAGTAAGTGTCACATCTTCCTTAGACCAAAGATGGCAGGCCTGTACTTTCGTACGCAGATGTGGGCGGATTATAGAGGTGAACATATTGGAAAACACTTCATGGTGTAAGGTTGCACAAATTCTTCCCAGAAGATGCAGTTATTTGTACTTTTTTTAGCCATAACAGCACAATTTGTACACAAACTCATACTCTCTGCCAATATGGTCTCTAGGTTTCTGCCGCACATTGACACGAGCAGCTTTGTGTCGTCAAGGTAATAGCCAGTATACTTTTGATGGCTAAAGTAATTGACATTGAACCGTAATTTATTTTCTATGGACCACAAATAGAGACAATTCAAGTCATCTTGTAAGACCATAACATATTCCGCCAGAGCTTTACGTCATCGGCGTACAACAACATCGGTGATTTGGCTATAGTGAGTAGCTCAAAAAAGAAAAGAATGAACGGCAGTAGTCCTAAGAATAATGTTTTTGGAATGCCACTGTTGGCTGGAAGCCACTGTGACAGTTATCCATTCAAGACTTCTACGGTGTCTAATCTTTATGTTGCCTGCGAACCATACTTTCGAATGCTTCAACGTTCACCTTATTAAGCATGTGGCTTCTTTAGTTTCGTTTCGCGTTGTGATTCAGGGTTTCTACTCCAGCGTCAAAACACTGCCGAAAGTACTGTGGTTGATGGTTAGATGCTTTGAATTGGCTATATATACTGCAACATGTAAAACAGACTGCGCAGCTGAATGCAAGTCAGTGGTACAACAACAGTCTGGAATGCTGTTAGCAAGATAGTTTCAGATGGTGAAGCTGGAAGATATAAGGTGTAAATTACGCAAGCTCAGCTGAGCATGTGAATTGTTGCGTCTGCATGTACAACACAACTAAGTATGCTCTTCACGTTAGTATGCACTTCCGAGGGCAATATTTTTCTAACGATTGAGGGTTTACGATTAACAGTGCTACCGCACCAATGCGCTCGCTGCATGGAGGCAAAATGGGCTGATAATGAACATAACTCGGGATCAATTCAGGTACTCACCAGTTGTCTGTTGTACGAAAGTTATCCTTATCAAGAGGGTCAGTTGGGAGGGTTGACTGATAAGCGCGAAATTGCTCATTACTATGACTGGTTTGAAAGCAGGAAGGCGCTCAATTTGAAGAATCAGCTGTTCACAATCAGCTAAACCCAGTGCATGGAGTGTAATAAATAATTTGACAACAGTACGAAATATACTCATAGAGTGGTGAAAATCATTATAGACAAGAGCATTGCAATCAAGTATTGGAACAAATAATGTGAATGGTTAGAAGCTAGATGTGGGCTTTTGCCGTATTAATCTTCCGCAGTATTGACCATTAGACGTTGGAAAATAGTTCCTTTTGCTGAGACCGAAGTTTATCGAGAGGATTTGGAGTTAACATATGGATAAACAACGTTAAATATGATTCGGAGTCTACCATTCACAAGTGCAAATCGCTATACGTTCGGGCGGAGGATATGTACGGTTCGTAAATTTTATAGTCATACGACACAGTTGGTCCTTATGATTGTCGTCGAAGTGCTGGACAGCTAGTTCGACCTACAGGGATATATGAGCATCAGACGTAACGCAGACTTGATAGCACAACTAGAATGGTAGTCCAAACAACGGACCATTTGACCATAGAGTCTCACTTTCGTGGGTTGCCCCTTATTCGTTGGGTTTACTTTAATCTTTTTGCAGGTAAAATACAAACGCGTGATCAACCGCAGTCAACGGAAGAAAGGAGTGCAGCATGTGAGGACAGTAAAGTAAGAGGTACTTATTGAAATCATAGCACTGGTCTACTGCTCTCAGTGCTTGTGTATAGACGCTTTTTGCTTAAGAGGATTTCGCAAACTGTTTCTTTACGAATGAACAGTAAGGTTGTAACAGTGCTCGATGGGTGAACAGTGCTATGTGGCTTTACATATATATATATATACTGCAATCTTGAAAAACAGCTTAAGTCTCGCGTATTGTATTCAACACTAGGAACTTGTGAATAGGTTTGGTTACCCAAAACGTTAAGATGAGAAAAATGCAGACGGGAGGTTATTATAAGCATAGGCTGTTGTTGGATAGAAACTAACATCAGCAGACATAGAACTATAGAGGAACGGGTGTTAACATACGAGTTGATTGCTTGTAGCAGCAGAACTCCACAAAAATCAAGAGTTTTCAAGCAGGTACCCGAAAGCAAATGTACAAAAATATCATGCAGGTCAAGCAGTTGTGTCAGTAAGTTTCTTTTTGAAACGGTTGGTCAACAGCTAACAGAAGCTACAGTTACTTAGGAATATCGTCAAATCAAAAACGTTCTACGACGTTAATCATTTTATCAGGCGAGAGCCAACACTTATCCACAGGTCTACGTTTCACATCAATCCGGTCCGTCCTTTCCTGCAATGTATGGGTAAAGAGTGAGATAGCAGGAAGGTGGCAATCTGAACCGGTACCTTTTCTGCCCAAGGTTATATGCATTTGAAAGAGCACGCACAACGTACTATTATCATGCGATTATTATTGCAAATTGGCAACAGTTTACCATCAGCTATATGTCAAGCAAGTAAGAAAGAGTAGGGTGCTTGCTGTAAGACCAACTGTTATGTTCTAACTATTCACACAATCTGACGAATAAACTACATTTAAATGCTAAATCAGATGAATTACTTTGAATAGCAAAGAGCAGACAACTCTCAAGGATTGACTAATTTCTCGGCCATTCCGAATAACCAGGGGCAACGTTGACAGCAGAGGCCGCCTGAAGGTATTTTGCTTAATTTCAAAGTAACTTGTGGGCAGTAGCTGTTACTGCGTTAGACACAGCTTATGAAGTTGTTCTGGAAAGTGTTGAAGTATTCAAACGGTAATTTAGAACTACATAAGGGCAGTTGGTTGCATAGACCATCGAAATTGCAAATGCCAGATGCACCGTAAATAGAGTTAACAAGGCTGAACTCTGAGACATGTCGGCCGGCCTCGGATAGATCGAACTGACTGGTACCCATGATTAGATGAGACGAAAACCTTAACACGTTAAGAATATGATTCCCTATCTCCTTTCCTCGAAAGCAGTGGACTTTTTGTTTAACCGACGTGATGAATCATACCGATTTCATTTCTGTCTAACTTTTCACGTGTTCTCAATCTGGCGTAACCAGCAATTCGAACCTAGCGTTGACTTTTGTCTATACACAATTGACCCATAACTTGTTGCCTTCAGCTTACTTCTAGCCTGTCTGTATACCACCAAGTTTTTAAATGGTCCATCCGTTAAGAGTGAAGCACTACTAAGGAAGTAAACTGCGGATTGCTTACAGGTTGTTCTGGAAATATGGGTGCTAAATCCGACTCAAGCTTATTTGCTTAGCTACTTATAAGTAGTGTGTGTCATATTGCAAATAATGCCTAGGCGAATGTAGCGCAAACAGTAGTAAACGCATTCATTGAGCCAACAGAGTTTGAACTACCTCCACAACGACTTCAGACTGCCCGGAGGAACGCCAATTTATAGAAGGCAAGTAGAAATAATTCCCCCGCATAAAATCCGCCATTACTCAGTTGTCTTCATTGAAAACCACGTACCCGTTACAGTGCAAACAGGAATAAATATTTGATGCAAAACAGGCTTCGATTTCTCACACTTTTCTGTACAAATAGATAACCGCCATTACATTTGTTGCAAATTATCAAAAACCCGTTGATACTGGCGTTATGAGTCTGTAATTTTTTGCTCTTATCAAAAAAGCCATTTATACTTGATGGCGATAACAACTCGTGTTACAAACTACTTTTTACGCAACCATTACTAGGTTGCTTTTCAAACTTACGATTAGACCTCTGGCTCATGAATTCGAAGCAACAAATACTTTGACTGCTTGAAATTGGCGAAGATAGTCGATCTGCAATGTTTTACACTGATGGGTGAGAATATGACTTATAAAAACAAAAGAAGGTTACCTTACCGGATAGTAAGAGTCCTACATTGCCAAGGCTCTCCCTTCACTGGGCACTGTGCAGTCATCAACTGGAAACTGTAAGAGATTCTGATGGATATAACACTAACAACACTCATAATTGACTGAAGCCTTCACATTCCTATAGACTTTCTCTCAGTCATTTTCGAAGAGAAGCGTTAGATTCGGGCAGTGCACTTGTTAACATTCTCCTGTTATGGATATTCTCATTGCAGTCGTAATCGGGTCGCACTCTGATGAGACAACCGTGCTGGCCACTGCGCAATTAACCTCATATTGGGCAGGGCTGACATATTACATACAAACTCTCAGTCATGTTCGGTTGTAAGCAATACTAGGATTATCCGATTGCATCTAGAGAAGCCACTGTTACTGCCGTGTTGACTGTAGTCGGTCACCCTACGACCAGGACTTCACTTCAAGGTAAAGATATACACTACTGATGAACTTTAACGTAAGTGCCTTCCGAACTAGGTGATTACGGCAACAATCTGACAATTGTCACTATGATCAACACGTTCGTATCAGAAGCTTGGGGGCCTGGATTTTCAATAAACTCACATGTTAGTTGCAGTCTCAGTCAACAAAGAGGTTGCACCAAGAGACCAGTTGACTACACCGTAGACTTGAATTTTTCCAAAAGTACTCATAATTTCAAGTGTATGTCAAAGTCCACGAGCATAGATTTGCCTCCTAACTGACTTTGACGCATCGGCTGATCATTGCACTAAATCACCAGTGGAGACGTAGTGAAAATTTAGAATAGTCAACGTTGAGAATGTCATAGAGAGTAGGATCACTGGTTATGTGAGCATCAAGCGTTGAAACTGATTTTTATTACTAGTGTTATGTATGAACCTTTCAGCTTTTTGAGCAATTTGTTACTTGTGTTTATTCTGTCATTGTTCTGCTCTTTCATTTCATTGGTTGGCTGGACTTTGTGGTGTTTGCAGGAATACAGTACCTACTCCAATTCATTTCCTACTGTTAAAACATTCAGTTCCTACGAGTAAATAGGGCAACACTGTAGAAAGACAAACATTGACATTTCGTTTATCATTTACTGTACGCATAAGATCACTGCATACGTAGAGAAAGAACATAACAATGAGAACAGCAATTAACTTTGATGCATACTAACCAAATTCCCCGCGATGATACTGACGATGTCGGCAATTTGTCTACACAGAGGGATGGGCGATGCTGCATGATCAGCGCAGCTTCTGTAAATGACAAAAGCTCAGGTTTCGGTAGCGTCACAAAAGAGTGAAGGATATCAAAGTTGTTCTTCTGTCAATCCACCAACCACACGTTCATGCTGCACCATTTTCCTTTCCAGCTCCGTGGTCTTCTAATTCGATATGGCCATCCAACTGAAGGCCTGATTGAACGTGGCGTATACACACAGTGTTCCTCTCTTCAGCCACTTACATCATCAAGGGAGGCTCTAGAACAATACAGTTCGGATTTAGCCTGCAAGGTAGGTTATTCGATGTCTCCCACTTATTGGTATCCGGTTGAGGGCATGTGGTCAATGCAAACCCGGAGAGCGTTGCTGTGGCCTGCTGCTAGCGTCATGGCACAAATGCTACCGTTTACACAATCTTCACATGCGGCAGGGTGCTCACAGCGTGTCGTTCGGGCAATTTGCAGTCCGTTCAAACACTTTTCCACGTTCAATCTGAACAACCCAAACTTAACACACGCGTTCGCCTAGGGTGTTTCCACCCTGTTTCCATAAAAAGTGACCTAATGTCCGTAGACGTGCTTTAAAAATAATCTCTTCTGTCACTTCTTTTTTTATCAACGATTAAAAATGGGTGTCGTAGTTTCAATCTAATACACGGTTTAAAATACGACCCAATTCACCTACGACTGCGTATCCTTTGACCATGGCAATCATGCTGTCCAAAATTTATTCATCAATGGGCTGTGTTACATCAAGTGGCGTCAGCACCTGTGGGCATACTTGGAATACAACAACAACAGAGTCGTTTTTAGTGGAGATAAAAACCATAGAAGTAAACATATGTAAAATTCACTATTCAGACACGGGTGGCCACGGTAACCGAAAGGTAGCAGACTGCAACCATAGAAATAAACACGAAAATATCACAAAATAGTTGGTGGTGCATCTTTTGCTAATTATATAATATTGTATTAAGTCTTGAAGCTACTGATGGGAAGGTAAAGGGAAAATTGAAGAGAGACTAAAAGAAACACAAAGTCTTAAAACACAAGTTTCATTATATACAAGTTTGTGGCAGTTCCGACAACGGGTCCAGCCAGTCGCGAGCGGAATCCTTTGAACCATAACCGGGAAAACATTAAAGCCAAATGAACTCGAGCCACAGACGGATCATCCGACTGTCTCTGGCTGACCACACCAAAGCACATGACGTAGAAGACGTCGTGTTGACACTTGCCAAATATGTCCTAGTTTCCAAAACTTGTTCAGCGACGCCGGCCTATTTGTTGTTGTGTTAAACCTACTAGTTACAGATGTAACATTCCAGTCACAGACGTGTAACAGATGATCGTGAACAGACAGTCGTTGAACCTGACCTGCGTTAGAAAACAGAGATTCGAAGCCGTAAAGAAAACCCCAACATATCGAGACGTTGTAAACCCTTTCCTTCACTAAAATGGTACTTTTGTTTTGACACCATCGGAGATTAGCAGATGCTACCAAAGCGCCCGTTTTATTTGAGCTTATAAAATAACACGGAGAATCAAACTTCTCGAAAGTCTGGCAACGACGGTTAGAACAAGTAAATACTCATGACAATATTTGAATAACTTTTGAATACACTGAAGCTTAGTGCAAACCGAAACGACAAATTGGTACGACCAGTTTGTCAAGAAAGAATAGTTATGGCAAAGCGAAAGTGTGGACTGGTATAGCATCACAAGCACACTTCAAATGTAGACTTTGATAATCAAGGTATGTACGTACAGTGAACTGTGTTGTAAGACGTCTTCGACCAACGACTTGGAAGAATACACGGCAGGTTGAACCCACCACCAACAGAATAGATAGGGTCGTCATGATCCTCCTAAGTACTGAAGATATCTGACATAATATTGTATTTAGTATGCAATTAGTAGGCACCATGCTCTCGTTAAGGACCGGTCAGAAGAGGTAAGACAGTAAGAAGCTATTCTCGGAGAGGCAAAAGATGAAAGCTTTGTCACTAGATCAGATGTGCGTGATTTATGTTTAGTGGTTCGATGTAGACAAACAATTCGTGGTGACCAAAGATTCGGCTGACAGTAAAGCAACCTTTGGTCTATGATTTTGTTGTTTCCGATCTGGTTCACCCTAAACGTTGTAACCTGTCACTTTTGACAAACCTGCAACGAAAATCTCTACTATTTGGACCCTTTAGGGCACATTGAAGCACCTGTTCAACCCTAGCGTGATCCAAAGGCCATGTACATCCTGTGGTCCGATTTTGAAATGATGTATCGCTATCGCAATTGCAGCGGGCAGCCTCAATGCTTGACCTAGTTTTAAGTGTTTTGCGCACTCCTGAGTACTGATAAAAGCCAAAAGCGAGAGTAGTATAATGTGATCGTTCGTCCTCACTATACTATCAGTGTTCAGCAATGATCAGATTTCAGTAAGACAGCCGCAACCATTCCGGCCTGTTCGCGATAGAGTGCACGCGCGAAAACATCGGATGATCGCAGCACACGCACGCACTCTACAAGACTGACACAGACGACCTTGAGTACCGGTTTACGATGTCAGACAGACCTTTGGTTTTGGTCAATTTAGCAACACTTCCTTAATTTTATGAAGGGCTTACGTTTAGTTGAGGTTGTTTTGATGATACGTTAAAATACGTTGGAGAATGTCTTGAGATTACTACGTGTGAACCATCCAATAAGTCATTTGGTTATCCAAGTCTGGAATGAAGGAGGGTGATATGGATAGCAGCTTCTCACATTACGACGGAACACGTGAGCGTTTCATTAATAAATCATCTGTTTTAATTTGGTGTCCGTCTATGTACAGTCCAAAGAATGGTGAATAACGTTGGATAGAGATTTTGTTAACAGCGACAGGCGGAAGCGATGCATCCGATCAGAGGCTACAAAGTCAGACCACCGTTGTTGTCACATTCCATTATCTGTCATGAGCATCTTTCTGACCACAACCACGTTCTACTCCTTTGCCAGTTTAGCTGAAGGAGTGAGATGAGGAAATACTGAAACCAGAGATCCGCCTTTCCTAAATTGGATTTCTTATTTTGTGGTGATCAACATCCTCCCGCAAAAGAATATTTTGAGCCAGTTAAGTCTGGGGCATCTCCACTTTATCCCAGTGCGTAGGCAAAGTCATCGCCCTGTGGTACCGGTTCACACGGCCTTACCAGTTTCCTAGAAAATCTTACTGTACGTAGTAAGCGTCTTCAGTTAATGTGCTGGTAGCGGTTGGTAAGCTGATTTACCTTAATTTCAAAACTGTCTCATGCGTCCTAATTAATATTAAGGATAGCTGACGCTGACAGTTGTCCCCGTCTCTCTAGCTTAGAAACAAGTACACTGCAGCATTTAGTCAATCTTCTTTTGGTTCGTTGCATTTGTGAGTTCGAGGTATATCAGTTTCTACGCAATGAAACGCTTATTGTTGGACAACATTTGGTATATCATATTTTAGATTAACAGTGCTGCTTCCAGCTCTGACGTTAGAGTTCAGTGTTGTTAGTGGGTGACCCTGACGTACGGATTACTTTGGTAATGAAGGTTAGCAGTGGCGGTTTCCGTGCACTGAATAGGCGGCGTCCTAGTTTGTGTAGTAGTGCAGCGAAAGGAGTTCAATAAAACAGTCTGTATTATCCAACTCGCTTGCTGCCACGCCACCCGAGCGCTCGCATTTGTGAATCAGAATTCCGGTCCACAACACCAGTTTCCGCTCCCACGTCGTGCGCACCTCTGCCCGGTTTGTGTGTGACCGACGCCTTCTGTCGAGCGTTTTCGTCTACCATTCCTCGTCCGTTGGTCCGATTTCGTTAGGCAGTGGCTCTTCTGGTCGCCCGTATTTTCCACATTCTATCCGCTATGTGCTTTGACCGTGTTTCGTGACTGCGTCGAGATATTCCACCGAGTGTGGGAATAGTCGCGCTTCCGATCTGGTCATCCACCCCATTTTGCCTGTCATGTTTTGTCCATTGATCCGATCTCGTTGAGCGATTGCTCGTTCGCTCGCTTTGGGCTTTTGGATGTACCTCACCATCGCGTTGAGGTATTTCGCCGAGAGTTGAGCTACTCCCACCTTCGATTTGCTAACCCACCACAATAAGACAGTTTCTCTTCTTTGGGAAAGTTTTCACAATAGGCAGCGAAAAGTTGTCATGCTCACTAATATTCAGTGGTCAGATGCAAACGTCGACTCACACGTGTGTATGATCAAGTTGACGTCCTGTTTGATTTCAGCCACAGCATGTTCGTTCGAGTGAACATCCCGGCCAGTCTACTGCTGTCAAGTGGATTGCACTGGCATCTGGTTCTCGTCGAGGATTGCCACGTGAGTACGTTGTTCTGATTGACAGCAGAACTTCAGTTGATCAGTTAGCATCATTTCATAAAGATTGGTTCTAGCAGCGATTTTGTCTCTGGCATGTTTCAGTAACGAGAAGACTGATTGCTTTGTGTTATTCATTATCTGGCTGGCTTAGATCAACAGCATGTTGGAAAATGTTGTTCCGTACTCCCTACCTTTTCTTCTAAGCACACACGTCTATGTGGTAAGCAACTTGCATTATCCAAAATATTGTTTTCCGGTTTTTACTGCGGAGTACGTTCCATATATCTTGATTACTGTGTTGTGGCAACCAGTAACAACGTAAACGTACTTCAATGAATTACGGTTCACGTTTTCATTTGCAGCGTAAAACATCGCTCACCTAAACGAGGCATTTTTTTATAGACTTGATCAACGGTCTCTTGTTTAAATAGTAGTTTCCTCCTTAAGCCTTTACAGTCACATAAGTGAGTATTACATGTGGGAATCGGAACAACTCAGGTTAAATGTGATAGAGGTGAGTGGCAGTTTATCAAAGAGAGTTGGGTTAGTGAATGCAGGGAGCATCATGAGTGCTCGTCGGTGTTGAACAGTTCACGAAAGATGTCAGTAAACTTGAGCCGCATGAAACTGATTCGTACCAGAATGGCTCAGAACAGCAGTTGACGTTGAAATGGCGAACAAGAAGAAAAGGCAGTCATGCTGTTTATCGGAAAAATGCCTATTGTATCAGAAGGCAACAGTGACTAACGATTTTTTCATCAATTCTTCGCAGTGTTTAAAACAATTCCCAAGGTAATACGACAATTCGAGTAGGCCACTACTGACCCAAACTACGAGATTTCAGACATACTTGAGGTAAGTGACTTAATGGTGTATCACCGCTTTTCGTAATGCGTGGTTCGGTGACGCACAGGCACCGTATGTCGGAGTGGTGAGATCAATATTTCACTGCCCTCTGTACTTACCAATCTGATCGTAAGTTTATCGAAAAGTAAACCATGTGTTATAACATTTTATGCTAAAAATTAGTGTGGGGTTGACATTTTCGACAATATAGTGATATCGCCTGTGTTCAGGAGATGGTCCTATGGAAAGGCGTGCTGAACGCCGCAGTTTTCTGTTATGAACCACAGCTTTTCAAATCGCATAGATCTTTCAGCAAACCCCTTCCAAGGAGTAGTACTAGACTCGAGTCTAGGTCGTTATAAAGCTTGTCGATGGTGCACACTCCTGTACACAGTCAGAAGTCCTTTTTTGCTGTGTTACGCAATATGTCACGTGCTGGTGACAACTTGCCTGGATCTGTGGTTTCAGTCTTGCCAGTTTTAGACAGGTTGGTAGATTAGAACTGGTGTGTGCGCAGTCTTTACATGAAAAACTGGTTGTCGGCTTCCTTGTCTGTCATTCATAACGCCTTTGGTTACGTAACCATACGTTAAACAATGCCGGTTAACTTTGTTTATGCAGTGTGTGCGAAGCGTATGGTGACCACTGTATCAACTTTCACGGTTTGTATATTTGTGTCTGTGAGTGTTAGTTGTGTGCCTTAAGTACGGTTGAAGTATGACGCATGAAACCGAGTGCTGGAGTGCATGGTGATTTGACCACGCTGTTGGACGTAATCGAAGATAGTGGATACACTTTCATGTCAGGTTTTTGTGTTAGTCAAACTCATATTTGGTTATTTATTAATTTTGTTTACGCTCATCCCATGTTCACCGAAGGAATATCGTTTTTTCGAACCGGTGGTAGTTCATTATATCGGCTGCATATAGACTCCTAAAATGTTACGGGGACGAGAAAGATTTTTACTTGTGCGTTCCTGTCTCTTTGCTGGTCTTGGAAAATTTTGTTGGATGGTTTCTAGGTATAAAGAAAAAGTGAACAGAAGTAACCAAAAGAAACTCGACAAAGTTTCTGACGTTATATAAGCAGCAAACACCGAAACACACAGAAGTAACATTTCGTCAAACAAGCGCATTTAGTGACCTGTGGGACTGGGCTAGACTGGCTGTTAAGAAACTCGTAGTGCAGGTTGCCATTCATTTATGTGCCGAACGAGTAGTTTTAAAACTCTCAACCGATTCAGCCCTGACCACAGAGTTGCACGGTGCGTTCTAGATTGACCGGACCCTAACTGTGGAGCGGTCCTGTCCACACAGTTACGTGTTTACTCCATAGCCCAGTGACCCCTTAATCGTTCTTTAGTGGGACGTGATGTGCTAGTGAACGGCATGGGGTGTAAAGTATTTCGTGGGTAGCAACTAAACCTCCCCTGTGATGCCTGTAACTAGCTGGGATTTGACCTAGTTCCGCTACTTTCTCGAGCAGTAGATTTTCCTCAGCTTTTAATGGCCCGCCCGTAATTACTATCAATGAGCGCCAGAAAAGTTTTAAGCTATAGAGTCATCGTGTTGACAATGGCTATCTTTGCCGATGTGTCCTAGAAACGAGCAGGTCCTGGCCACCGCTGAATGCTATAGTCTCAATTCCATAATTATGAGATGACTCAACTGTCAACCCATTGCTGTCTAGGTCACGCGTTTTCTAAT
>QNGE01002257.1:93368-120883 GCA_008508345.1 Paragonimus westermani | reverse complement strand
CGTCTTTGGCGTCGGCATGATCTCCGTCATTTTGTGAAAGGTCGAGTGTACAATGCCACCGTTAGGTCATTCCAGTTGTATGGCTTCGAAACATGATCGATTCGCGCGAGCATCGATCATCGATGTCTCCGAAGCATCAGCGGCGTGTAATGGGAACACCGTGTCAACAGTGACGAAGTTCGCCGATGTATCTTCGGAGCGGGTAAACTCTGTCGACCCTTGAGCATTTTAGTCTCGTCTCAAAGACTTTATCGGCTTGGTCACATCTTACGATTGCTAACTCCGCGCCTTCCACGTCATGCCTTGTTTCCGAGTGGTGGGTTGGGCTGAAAATGATAACCTGGTGATCACCGCATGATTTGAGTTCAGGATATAATGGCGCTGATTGTGAAACTTGCTTCAGCTCCGGACGCTGTTTGATATGATGCAGAGTGGAGACCAATGGCGGTCGTGTTGTGAATCTCTGTGTCCGTCGTTGCATCTTTTCCTTGTTTTATCGCTCTACATATTTTCACTCCTCCACTTTCACTGTTTCCTTTCCCTACTGCGGCACTTTTGCCACTTCTTGTGCTTCTTACGTTATATATATATGTTATTCAAAAGGGACACTCGGAGTATTGAATAATTCATTTTGACGTTTCATACTCACACTAGTATCCGTTATTGAGCAAATAAATTTGTCAGAATGCGATCGTTCTGTCGCTCACTGTGTTCGGATGTCCATCGGTCTTCGCACGTTTTCTGTTTCAGTGTCAACGATGCTGACGTGGCGGTTGTATACATCTACGTGTCTATTTGACGAATTCTGCGAATAGAGAGCTTCCAGTACAAGCCGTTCTTTCATTTCTACCCGCGCGACCACTTTCGCTTGATCTATGTTTACCTTGTGACCTGTGTTCGTTCAGCGCTGCCACGGTTGTGCTCCAGGGTCAGCTAGTCGCATCGCTAATTTGTGTTCGTGCACGTTTGTGCACAGATGTTTGCTTGTCTCTCACAAGTACTGTTATTCGTGTCCGAGACATGGAATCGCGTGGACCATGCCACATTGTTCATATGGTTCTAAACGGCCGTTAGCGCCCATCAGAACTGAACGGAATGTTGAGTTTGGTTTGTGTGATATTTGGATACCTAGTGGTTGGAGCATCCTTTTTGCTGCCTCAGGTTTACTGTAAATATGTGGCATTGTCATTCGCATTTTTTGTTCTGCATGTTGAGATCTTGTGGATCCTCTGGTAGATGTCTTTGTGAAACCACTGGGGTATTCATTGGAAGTGAACAGTTTGAACAGGCGTTTTTGTTCTTGTCTTCTGAGTTCGTTTGGTCTACGTTGGGTATCTGCACGCCGAAATAGTGTTCGCACGTGGCTTTTGAGCTGACAGGCTGAATGATTGCTATAGAACCTGAGAATGACATCAGTTGTTGTCGGTTTACGATAGACAGTAGTTTCAAGCTTGCCATCAGGTCTTCTTATGATCTGCACATCGAGGAACGCCAAGCGTGAATTTTCTTATGCGCAAGTAAAGCTTCTTCCATCTATTATTTTATTTAAACAACTCTGGAACTGGTCAAGCTGAGGTAAGGCAACAAATGCGTCTTCCTTATATCGAAGCCACATTACGGCATCTGCGCGCAATCCCGATGTGGGCAAGCCCATTGGCGTGACTCTCTTCTGCAGGTGGACCCGGTCGTCAANACCCGGTCGTCAAGTTGCAGTTTATATATATATATATATATGCATGTACTGTGAGGTTCATCGGTTGGTAAACCCACGGACTACCGTGCCTCATGCTACAGTGTTTGTTTTGTAGACGACCTGTTAGGTTTGGGTTTACCGGCTTTTCGGATCTTCGGAGTGAGAGCTACTCAGATTTCTCAGCTGGTTTGGTACTTATGCTTTACCGACGGTGTAGCCAGTCTCTCAACAGCCAGCCGTTGCTGTCAGTGGGGTCGTTGCCCAGCAAATGGAGGAACAAAACGGTAACATACCAACACATAATGTGAACCCAAAAATGTTCTTTTGCATGAACGATAGTCCTGAATGGAATCTCACTATCTATAATTAACAACTATGTTGTCTATCTGAGACCAGACCTGATTTGAAGGCTGGCGCCAAGTATAGCAATGACGTGCACGATGCCTAAAACCAGTGCTGGACAAATATAGCCTGTGCCCAGTGCACAGCTGCAGGAATCGCCTACCACTATTTGATCGATGTGATCCTACCCCAAACGTGCCAGTTGATCGAGACTCGGCCTCACCAAGGGTGTCGACTTAAGCATTCATATTTGCGGCCAGAATGAGCATATTGCAACCAAGTACCGACTATAGGGGAGCGATGCACATTCTACGGCTGCGTAATAAGGAACATCCTGCGATCACAACGCCTACAACTGTGAAAGTGAGCTGAAACTTGCTGCCGATTGCTTACCTGTCACTTGTTCAGCTTGCTAATAGACGGATATCCCATCAGTTAGTAGTTTTCAGACTTGCTTGAACACTGTTATTTGGTGATTTGATGATTTCTGCAGGGATCACCTTGGTAAAAGTCCTCGGTGATTTCTGTTTACCACAGTTTATCTCTTTTCCAGTCGGCCACTTGATACGTATATCACAGAACGGGTTCCTGGCTCATACGCTCAGATTCAGGCAGCTCCTGAACAATTCCTCCATTCGGTATCGGAGGGTGTGAGTGTTCCAAAAGAAGACCCCACGAACTATTTACGCCAGTTAACTGATGCATGCGCTGATGCAGAATATAAACCAAAGGAAATAAGTGAAATGTATTCTTTCTGGATCGATGTCCAGTAGGGATTTGACACGTATTCTGCTGGGCTGAGGAATCACTCAATATCCGAACAGTGTAAACAACACTTACGTTATGTTCTGAAGTTGACGTCATTGGTCACGTCTTCTTCAGTCGATAACCTGTAGTCAATCTTGCCCGCGAACTAGATACCATTTAAAAGCAACATTAGTGTGCTGGTGTGTTTGAGCCGGCAGACACAACCCGGAATGCTGAGCAGCACTTGCTGAGGTCACACACAAACGCAGGTTGACGACTAGGTTGGTCTGAAAGAGATCTTCGATAGTGCGGGTTTTGCTGATGCCTACGGCACTGTAAGCCATCAGATATGTCCCCATTGTCGTGTACTGGCTTAACACTTGTATGTATGAGTGGAGTCAACTTAGTGTATTTCTATTCTAATTTCAAATGCATGCGTTGTCTTGCAGTCACTGCATTTATTTATCAACATGGCATTGCAAACTACTGCCAAGATCAACGGCAGTTCTAGTCATAGTGCTCACGAGTACGATTTAAAGCGGAAAAAATATACAGGTATGTGCAGAGCAATGACCACCGATCCGTCTATTGCACTAATTTCTGTGTTGTGTTCCAAATGTATTTTCCCTTCTATAAGCGGTTGGAGTGCATTTTAAGGTGACTTTTTTAGGATACGCAGTATCTAAATAACGTTACTTCCATGTGTCCCTGCAGGAAAAGTCGTCGTCAGGGTTCGTATCTTATTATTTTTTCCACACGAGTGACACTTTGTTGCGGGGTTTAGTTACCATTGTTAAGTTGGTGAACCAAATAGAAGGGGTTCTGAATTCTAGACGGAATTGTATGTGGTGCAGGTTGTTTGACAAGCCCTGGGAACATTTTGAGCTGGAAATCACTATACTAGATTTTGAAAACTCTAGTTATATCGTGTACAGGTACGCATAGCTGGTAACCTGGACACGTAAAAAATAACTACACCTAAAGCCTTAGTTGAGGTGGATTTAGATTAGTTTCAACGCAGAGTAGCTGTGGACAGTTGAAACAGGCGGTCAGTTTCTGTGGATTCTTAATATTAAGTACACTAGATAGAACGAACACATTCCTGGGTCTGAACCGACTTATTTGGGAAGACCACGTAAGTTTGAACTGTATGGTAGTCGTTTTTGACCCAGCTGTTAACCGAGGGAAATTAACCACCGCAGTTGATTATGGCTATGAAACCCCGTGCTGTGGTAATTCATCCAGGAAGTCAAGGGTGTAGGCGAATGGATCAAAGTTTCAGCCTGCGATGATTGTGTACTCATTTGTTGGAAGATGATCGAACGATGTTCCACAGAGTTACTTGTTACAGCAGCACACGTGAGCGCAGACCTCTCACATGCATGAAGGCTGTTTACAGGAATGTGAGGGATTAACTGATGGACTTCAGTTGTATATACCGATGGGGCTTCTAACATTGGTGTTCTCCTCTGTTAGTGGATCAGATGAACCTCAAGCACCGATGAAAATTCCACGCCACACTTCTGCCGTATAACGTTCCATGTTCTTTATCTGGAATGGCCTGAACTTACTTCTTTTTTGGCGCATAAGTCAGAGAACAAGGCCTTTGGAACGAAATCGTTTCTTCTACCGTCCTCAGTCTCTTACAGCGTCATATATGCACCAAAACGAACGGTTCATCTTGAGATGAAAAACCGGGCAAACGACATTTTTTTGGAAGTTCTCAAAACTACAGCAGTCTTAACGCTAGTTTATGTTGCCTTTAAATACAGAGGCCGGATTTTAGGTATGAGCTATGTAAAACGTTGATCCGTTTTAACTAACGTGGTCTCTGATTGCTTAGCACTACCAGGGGCAGTGGTAATATGCAAAATGACGTTCTGCTATTTACCCGTCCATGGGCTTTCATCTACGTGGGCCAAGTTAACTAAGCGCTTTGAATGAGCTTACACTGAATACACTCGTATACTCAGTATTTTGGATGCAGTGCTAAAATCGTTCAACTTCTGACGTGGAAGGTTATCGTCTGTGGTCAGTCCAACCAGCAATCGTCACGCTTGTCCGTTTAATTTGACTGTTCTTTCTTATGTTTACGTTATACATTGGATACATTGGATGATATGTTCACTTTCATCTACTATCCATTTCTTGGAAGGTGCTTGAATCTGTGGCTACTAAAATGGTACAGTTTGTGGTATTCGTAACTGTCATGTAAGACTTCTCTACCCTGCATTATTTCCATAAACCGCGTGGTTCTTAGTGGATTGTTAACTCCCATAATTTTTAACATTTTGACTTCCCCATTCATCATTTTTGGATGTCGTAGGTCTTCCAGGTTCTGCAGAATGTCGGGCAAATCGTGACTTTTTGGTTTCTGAAATGTCGGACGAAATACAGGAAATTATTCGCGGCTTGCAACTAACAGAATCGGATGCGTCAGAACTGTTTGACGACGACCTTGCCGCGTTGCACGTAACGAAAGCTACTTTTGACAGCCGACTTCAGTTCGCTGACGAATGGCTGCGAAATCCCTGTGTAAGTTTGTTGGCCACTTGTTAGTTGTTGCCGTCGCCTTATGTCACTCGTGTTTTCGTTGTTCATAGTAAAGGTTGAGGTTTCAGCCTGTACACCACACGTTGGTTATCGCCACGTGGCTTACACAGTCACATGTAGACTAACTACTGTCCAGTCCAACAAACCCAGACGGAATTTGTTTCTATAGTAGAGCTGAGACCCATGGTCCCAGTTTAAAGTGAACGGGTTGTCGGAGAGCATACCACGTTCCCATTAAAAGTACTTTTCGGCATATTGCTCGGATTCCGAGGCTTCGTCGAATTAGCCAAGTCAGCACATTCCAACTTAAAAAAAAGAGTCGTTGTGCTCTCTTCGTTGGCCCGGTAACCGGTAGAGCGATACGCTCCCCAGTTTATGAAACCCCAGTTGTTTGTTGACTGGGGGCGTGCGGGTTTCTGTACTAATGTAGCCTCATGTTGTAATGATGAGATCTTACTTTGGCTTCCCTCTACGGTGCAAATGAAGAACCAGCGCAATATTCCAAATTTTATGGTCTTTGTGGTGCTTCTTGCAGAAAACTACGATGAATGATCCGATATTCGATGTTGACCGATTGCAAGCCATTGCCGTACATGGTTGGCGGCATCCGATTCGGATTAGCTTGTCACAGTCACCGAAGCCAAAGGACGCCCGCGCTTATCCATCACTACAATTGACTTACGCTGCACCACTTGCAGTTCCACCAACACACCACACGTCCAATGTAAACCCGAAGGAATAAGACCGAGAGGTGTGCCAGTGGGGTCTTTCTGTCCAGCCGGCCAATGCTGGTTAGTCAGTTGATTGGCTAATAAGGAAAGGAAACTCTTAGCTCTGGGAAACTAAACAGAGAGAGACTGCAATTACGAGTTCTAAACTAGGAAGGAAGATTTGTGAAGTGTAATACAAGAGGCATTGCAGTAAAGGAGCGCAGGTTAGTGCATCCCAAGGAAGATAGGGGTGAAAAGCAAAATTCTCATTGAACTATGAAAAGCTGGGCAGACCATTCATCATACAATACACCAACAAAGCCGAAGATAAGAATGGGTAGAAGACCACAGACACTCAAGTTTCTGAAAAAAGAAGCAGATTAATTGTCAACGACCAGGATGTTGCCCGTACACTGTGCACCGTGCACTGATGTTGCCGTACAACAACTACCTACAACACTACACACTACAACACTACCTTGGCGTGGTGTTGCCGTACACTGACTTGAACACGTACATTCCACTGTTGGTTATTGTTTGACTCAAGCGACATCTGTCTGTGATTTCGCTGCGTTCATTCTTTCCCCTACAGGTCCTAGTTATTGTCTGTTTCTTTTTATCCATGGGCGTCAGTGGCACAAAGTGCTTTATTTCTTGTTAAAACGGTGCCTTAATAAAAAATTGTTTCCTACCCTTGTTAAATTTCTGCTGTTTCTCCTTAACGCGTTTATCCTCTCCGCTCGTTCGCTTGTTCGTGCACTTCCGAAAGCTTCCGTATTCGTATGGTATCTTGTTTACTACCACTTCCCGCTTCAGAGTCTGTCTGTGCATGCTGACTCATCACCATTCAGGCTGTTGATGTCACTGTTTGTCGACTTCACTGATGTGGGCAAAGATCCTTGTTGATCGATTGGTGTGCACAGGCTAACTGGCTGTGTGGCATGCAGCGTGTAACATACTTTTTAATTGTCGTTTTGGCCTGAATGGGACCCAATTCAAAAACTCCGGTTTCAGGCGTATGTAAAGACCGATGTTTGCTGCGGTATGCATCGTTTTGCATCCTTTCACTTATGCGTACGCTCTGTGAGCAGACTCGTCCGTAGGTTAATCGAATCATAAGGAAGTTAACCTGCTCGCAGAGTGAACTTTCAAAACAAACTCCTCGAACAGAAATGACGATATGAACGAGGCGGTCATTCGAGTATTCAGCTGTTATCTTCCTCGTCATGTAGCTCCTATGACAATGGATTTTTTGAACCCCGTACACTTCCAAGCCAATAGATTGGAATGCTTTTTCTTTCACCCCATGTTCACAACTTGGCGATTATATCTAAATATTTGGGTATCCTTTCCAATTTCCACACAGACGTTAGTGCAAACTTTCTGTAACTGTCATGGGAAGATTCTAGCGGTCTCAGATTGTACTTAGATTATGTTGTTTCTTCCGCTAACGGCTTGCTGATTATGCTGTATTATTTGTATTAATTGTCTTCGGGTGAGTTTAAAACGGGTACTTGGGTTTACATAAGGTGTTTTTTGCGTAAACATTTCGATGGTATTCTTCGGTTCCATTACGTAGATTGTAGCAGATCAGCACACGTGTGCGAATTGTAGAAAACTAGAGTGGATCATTGAAACACTCCGTGCCAGTAATCAGCTACGCGATTAAACCGATAGAGATTCCATAAGGTTGTCCCGTCGTTGAAAACTTCACTTTTAGGCGGATCGATTACGAAACCATCAATGCATACAGTTTCGATCTTATAGCGGCGAAAGATAAGATGTGGAAAAACTAACCCATACCTTGCGAAATCTTTGGGCTGCGGTGTATACTGAGAAGAAGAAGTCAAGGTGTTACATAGAGCGACACTACTGGAACTTATAAAGGTACACAATTAAAGCTAGGAAATGATTTCCAGTCATTCATACCGTGCCAATGCGGGGTGCTTCTGTTCATATGGTGGCGTGTCTCAGCCACTTCAGCGTGTTCGGTGGCTAGGCGTTACAACGCGCAAGAAGTTTTGCCGATATGTGTTTCGTGTCTCAGAATTGAGCACCACCTGCTTTGCCATTCAGAGATACTTGTCTCGAGTTATTCTCGTTCAGTTTGGTATACTTCGACCAACAAGTGCACGTGAGAGGTTTGGTTCTTCTCTCATTGTGCTTTGGATTCATGTCGTTTTATTGGTTCTTTCCAGTGTACTTGCGTCGTATGGATCTTATAGCACCTTTGGGTCTACGTTGAAAAGGTATAACGACCTCTTTTTATTATATACGCTTTAGCTTGGAAGAGCGGTATTGTGGTTTTATCGGATTCCTTTAGTGTTAATTTGCAATCCACTGACAATCTGACGAAATGTCCGTTGGTTTCTCCCATTTTCTTATTGTCCTCCTCGCGACCAGTGGCGCTTTCCCGTTTCACATCCACTCTTATTTACGTATTTCAACGTTTCACAGTCTGTGCGTAGCGACCGACCAGAGCGATCAAGATGTTTCTATGGAAAACACTACCGGGTATCTTGATTAAGTAACAGCAAGTTGATTGCTCCTAGAATCCCCGTGTTTGTGTTTACGATTCGCACGGTTGACCAACCGAGCAGAATGTATTGCTTGTAGAATATGGTACACCTCTTCGCATTACAAATCGTTCATGTAGACCAGTACTACTTCTGTTCATGCGCCTCCCGGGTTTACACTCAACACGGAGTATGCGGTTGGTACTATGAGTGACGCTGGTAGCATTATGTGTGCCAGCATCCTTTGGTTTTGATCACTGTTACGGGCTGGTCTGAACACAGCCTCTTCTAACCAATCGTGTATGATTGTTTATTGTCCAGGGATGCCTGCTTGTTCGTTTCACTGCAGTCCCGTTTGCTCGCGCTGTTATAAATGTCGACTTTATAGCCATCCAGTTTTATTGATTAATGTCTGTGAGCAGTCCATTCTATCAAGTTGGCGGTATCTTGACAGCTTTATGCATGGCGGATGTACGTTGTATAAACACATAGTTGATAGACGTTTGTTCAGTGGCAAATTCGTGCGCGAAGGGCTCGGTGTAAGTGTGTGATTTAGTTAGGTTCAAGTATGTTGATCAAGCGTGGTTCGTTCGCGCAGAACTTGTTGCCAAGTAGCATTTTCCAGGTTACAGCTAGTAAGATAAGCACGAGAAAGAAACAGCAGAAATGCAGAATTGTATGATGGTTAATCAACAGATGGTTGCAAGCACGTCTGATTGCCAATTAAGGACAGAGTCGACCGTGTCTATTTTTTGTTTCCAAGAAATGAGTGTTTCGTTCTCCTGCCGAGCTACCATCTGACTAACCAGCATTGGTCGGTTGGACCACAAAGTCCTCCACTCACAGGCCTGCTGGTCTTACTCCCCAGGCTTACACTGGATACGTGGTGTACGAGCGGAACCACTGGTGGTGCAGCGTCAGCCACTTGCGGTAAGTGTTGTGCACAGGCCTTCATTGGGTTCAGCCGCTCTGCTAAGCCAATCCGAAACGAATGCTGCCAACCGTATATGCGCATGCTCAAGTGTGTACGTACTCGATCTTGCTGTGCCGATTAAAAGAGTGGCCTATTCGCGTGGGAGATATATCTTGGCAACCGACCACTGTTTTCTTCATCCTTTGGTCCCACCAGGTGAAAATATGTCAGCATTTGCTGTGGCCCTGGCCTTGGCACCCTCATCACCACTCATCACTGGATATATGTGTGTAACGGCTGGGTGTTACGATAAAACCAACACCTGTGTCTCAGTGTGGCTACTAATGTTTAGCTGCTTTGCCGTCATGGAAAGGCTGTAACTTGGAGGTACAAGAAAAGACCCCTCTTAGAAGAGCACTAGACTACTGCAGTTTCAGTCTCGCGCGATCTAATCAACAGTGTATATCCTCCACCGAACAGCATTAAGCCTTCGGCTTTTTGCGTCACTGTACAGCACTTGCTTGATGGGCTATGGCGGACTGTAATCTGCTTTATTGTGCATGGTTTATGGTCAAATGAGTTTCGCTGTGAACCCTCCATGGTACAAGGGTGTATTTTCGATTAACTGGAATGTAAAAAGATGTTCAGTGCGCATACACCCAAGGGTTTAGTTGCGACCAATTTTTGGTGGCGATCAGGCAAGGATAGTTGGTGCCGTCTACGTGGTTGAGAAGTTCACATCGATGGTTGAAAACAATTTTTGACATGGCACTGTGTCCTATTCAGTGGTGAGAGTCTATCCGCAAACTTGCTGACTTATTTTTTCATGAACCTCAGTTGTTTCTATCTGTTTATTCTCTTTCTCTTCTTTTTGTCGTACATTCATACTTATTTATTGCTCTGCAAATTCGTGGACTGTTATCAAGATTAGTAGCAGCCCGAGACAGTGTACCCACAGGTACGGCTCAAATCTGAATTGATGTTGCGGCAATCAAGCTGTCTGTTCGTCTCGAGGTGGAACACAGTGACTCTCTTGTATGGTTCGATGAGCCAGGACTTCTCAGTCGGGTTGAAGTCACTCAGCAAACCGAACAGCATTTTCAATAATAATGATGCTGATGCGTACTAATCATATTGTGTAACAAACGCGGTATTCGCGTCTTCTTTTTGAAGTGAACCAGTCATTTGGCTTGCAGTCACATTTTCACGTTACGTTTCTTATGTCGCTGTACCTATTCACATTTCATGGGTAGGCCGTGTAGTGTTTCAGTTAACTAGAGTTTAAATTGGTATGCTCTCATACAATGCCCTTTTATCTATGGTACCCTCATTGTTGCTTTCAACCCTGGATGGCATTTCTGCTCCATTCCTTGAGAATCGTTTAACCCAATCTCGCATTCTTATGTGCTTTTGTAGTTGCTGACCTGTACGTCAGTTGTAATATGGTTTTCACTGTTTTGAATCGCCCATTAGTGTTTTTTGTAGTGTTTTTGTTACCGTGACTGGGAGAAAGCTGAGGCGGACGACACAACATCTAAGTGAAACATTTGTCTGAACACAAAAACCACGATCAAACCTACATACATAATCATTGCTTGAGGTACATTCTGAATTGACATTGACGTCCAAATACTGTGCAATCATGTGAAAAGAAGACTAAGTAGCAGATAGGTTGGCTGATTTGGATTGGGTTTCAACTTCTAACAATCAGGAAACATATTTTCTCTCGAAATACATTTGAAAGCAGTAGTGAAAAACAGCAGGTTAGACGATTTATTTCCGGACGTCTTCATAACTCGAAGATCAGACAGTACAATCGAACGATCTGTTAACCGAAAGACCACATGGACCAGCCGCTATTTGAGCTTTAACAGCTTTACTCCAGTGCATTATAAACACGTTTTAGTTCCTGCTTTATTTCGTCGTCCCGGTAAAAATACGTAAGACCACCTACAACATTTGCATTCGGCACGACAATCGAATGGTTGTCCCCGTACATTCATTGAGCGGCGTAACAAACCTGACTGTGCAGTAACAAGACACTTTACTGTGCCCAAACGAAGCGTCACCTTACAGCTAGCCTACGAAGGTGATAGTGTGATGGAACAACTCAATGGGAGACTGGTCAGTAGTCGACCAATCATTCTGTGCAGCTTCTGTTACGATGCCGCGTACCGATCCCTCCAATGAAAGTGCCAAAAGCTCTGTACATCAAGCTTCGCAGCATTGACCATTTTTATTGCGGATGCCAGGCCACCTACGTGGAAGGAATGGAATGGCAGTTGCGCAGTCGAGTAACCGAGCCTGTTCTGGTTCGGGTCGAACGTGAGATGACAGGCCCAGCAGTTAATGTTGCGCGACGCAATCAGCCAGCGTCTTCAGTCGCATCTCACTTGCTAACCTTCGGGCAAAACATCAAAATGAATGATGCTTTTAAAACACTTCGCTTGACCGACAGTCGGCTGTTTCTTCAGTTCGCTAGGACCTTTGATACTTCCAGATGACAACTTGTTCTTTGCCATCAGGAGCGCATGGTGGTCTCTCTGCAACTGCTATGCTCGTATGTGCATCTGAGGTCTTTCGCTTCTTTCCAGTAGCCTTGTCTGACTGTACTATATGCACGCCAACACTACAGTATGCGGCCGACAAAATGCAGCGAAATTCTCCGAGCAACAACTTCAGTGTGCCGTTTTTGACTTTTGTTTTTGCAATGGGCACCTCTGTTGAGAGAATAAGTCTCCTGGAACCATACAGAAGACGCTTTTTGGGAATAGAACTGACGCGGTTTTTCTGATGAAGAAGCTGTACGGTAGTCTCTTCAAGTCGAACTCAGTTCACGGACTACTAGAATAGCCGAACCCGTTCTCAGGACATCTTCACACCTCGCACTTGGCGGCCAAATCTAATCTGCTTCTTCCGAGCAAATTATCTTAAGACTTATTCGGCGACCGTCTTGTTCGATGATATGCTCCGACTCAACGCTCATCAAGTGATCCCCGAAACATTTGAGCAATGCTGTTTGTGCGTGACCTTCAAAAAATGTGAGAACCTGGGGAAGCTAATCAAGCTGGACACGCTTGGAAGTTCTTGAAACAGAATTAGCTAGACGCTGCTCCTTATGACGTGATCTTTTTCATGCAGTTTTCCATTGTTTCTAAGCTCACGTAGGAAACACTTTGATGTTATTTCAACCAATCGTTCCTGAGCTTGAGCAATCGTTACTGGATCCAGATAATCTGATCACAACCCAGTCCGTGTGTACTTCTGTTGTCGCAGCCGTCGGGTAAAGTGACGTTAACGAGGTGGCCGTTTTCTTCCGTATTTTGGTCCAAACCGCATGCATGAAGGTTGTGTATTAATCACAAGTTGCAATCACTAGTTAGCGTCTTGTAGGTAGTCTGTTGCGCTTAAAGACACCAATTATATGCGACTAACTTTGGACGTAGACTCAAACTTCTACAGAGCTTAATTCGTGGATTAAGGGAATAAGTAGATGGACAAAAATGTGAGAAAATATGGGAACAATGATCATAACGGTAACCGTGGCGTCAAATCTTTCTTTTTGACACAAATAGGGATTGTGACGTTTGTTAATCAAAGCCTGAACAATCTGAATGATGCGTTTCCGTCTGTCCAATCTTTTGAGCCATAATCCCCGCCCTATGGATCTCTGAATGTACGTTAAAAATTGGTTAGTTTTCCGTATGTGATCAGTATGTACGGAATATTTCTGTCCGTTTGATTTATTCAAACCGGGATGCATCGATTTGATCTTGACAAAACGGTTATTAAGTCCCCGCTCAGTAACTCTAACAAAGTTCTACTATCTCCTGGAATTAAGAACATTTCTAAGTCTGGTCCAGTATTTTCCCCACGAGTAGGTAACAGGCTGGTGTTTTAACAGAAACATGTATCCGCCTGTCGTAAACTCTATGCACATACGTCTATGCAACATCGAGAGTCAGCTCCCTGTCACGCTTGCAAGCAGGTGGACATTTGTCATTTAACCCTCTTTGTCACTTCATTTCGAGCTTCCAGGGCAATCAGGCCTCAGTGTATGGACATGTGAACGGGCTGATGTGTTTGGTTATCGAAATGTCGCCAGCTCTAAGGCTTTGTTTCGGTGTTGCGTACCACAGGAACCGAACGTGGGTTACATCACGTGAGGATCCGATAGCCAGGGTGAATAAACTTCCACTGTGGAAAGCAGCTGGTCTAATCGTTATGGTTATTTGGGTTCACAGTTATTTGGGGGAGTCTTCGTCATTAATATTGCTCAGACACTGATTATTCAACGTTCATGCTCACCAAAATTACATTGGTACTTAGTAATATAGAGCACTCCGCTTTCTGTTCTTCTTTATGACACCGGTAATTACATTGTTCACTTAAATCATATTGTCGGGTTGTATTGGCCCTCTCTACATAGTCTATAGTTGCTTGAAACAACAGGGTCGCCAGTTTAACCCTATCTCCATTATCACTTGTGGCCAGACCAGTTGCGGGCAAATGTTGAATGCTCTGATTCGCAGTAGTTCGCCTATGCACACACGGGCACGTTGATTTAAAAAGAATAGATTGTTATTATCTTCCACGGTTTTTGTGGATTTAATTTATTTCGGAACAAATCGATCACTGCTACTGTAAACACGGTCGGAAATTTGTGTGATTGTTATTGACAGTGGCACCTAGAAATTGTTGCGCCAGTGCACTGTGCATATCGTTTGCCTATTTTGTACGCTTGTCCGGCTTACCCAATCCTACTGAATGCGTTCGGTTGGGACAAATAGAAACTGGCAGGAATGGTTTCCAAACCTTTTTTTAATTGTTGTCAATTCTGTGTGCGTTCGGAATCTGTTAAGTTGTTGCAAATAACGGTGGTTTTTCGTTGTCCTTTACGTCTAACTGGGCTATGTTTTCTGTGTAGCATTCCATTTTTATTACCAGTCAGTAAACTTTGCTTGTTAGTAGCCGAACCACAACATACGCAATTCGTGCTGACTTTTCGGTTAGCCCGCCTTGAAGGGAAACGAAAAACGTAAGCTGCATACGCGGACTATCAGACTGTCATCTATACACATCTTTTCTCGGAACAGGTGCTGCCGTGGTGTTCCTTGTTAGATGGCTAGCCTGTTTACCATGTCATCATTATCACAACAGCCATGGCCAAAAGGTGCTCTGGCTCCAGCCGCCACTGGCCTCAACGGTGACGCGGAATGTCCCAGAAGAATAAACGTTATTGAAGAGATTGTAGATTACTACTACTACTACTACTACTACTACTACTACTACTAATAATAATAATAATAATAATAATAATAATAATAATAATAATAATAATAATAATAATAATAATAATAATAATAATAATAATAACAATAAAAGAAGATTGTGAAAAACGTAAAGGAAAAGTGCGGATGCGCGTACACCACTGACTGCGGCACACCGCCACTTCGAATAGCCTTTATAACTAGCGATTTGGGTGATCACGAGCACCTCAGTCAAGCAGGCGACACCTATCCACTTTGCTCAGTGGAGCACTCAAAAGCCTCATATTTTGTGATCACGTTGTTACTTGACCACCACGTGGTTTCACCCAAACGTCGGTGGCATCAGTATACAATGTTCTGTAGGGCAACCGCTCAGCCGACATGCGGAGTAGGTGATCCACGCACCTGGCAGCTTTCGATGCTACATATAACGCAGTTCGTCAAAAGTAACTGGTGCCTATGCTATCCTCGCTGATATCTCATCAGCAATAATACAGACTAAAGAGTTTCAGACTCAGAAGTCCAACCTGAGGGAAAACAGATTACAAGGTTTTCATGCGGATCTTACCCGGAGCCAACAACTCAAAAGTCTGACTCAATTGGCAGTGAGGGGATTGCTCAACCCCACGATGCACTGAATAAGATATTAATGTCTGATGCTGAACACTGCTGCGCGCAGTGGATGTACTCGAAGCTACATCAGGCTTCTGGGTGATACCGAATGTTTTCTGACCTTATTGGATGATACACCGACGTTCATGGTCAACCGTTGAGTGATCGGAGTGCTCTTTGTTTGAGGGCGCCCTTGCCGATTATTCATGATAAGGTAAGAGAGCACTGTCACAGCTATAAAAATAGTTTTGTATACTCACAGGATCGTGCCTCACTACCTAAGCACTTCTACGTGGTCAGTCGTGCTATATACACTGCTTTTCGACTGACTTCTCTTTGACTGGTGCGACAAGGTTGCAGTTGGAAGGAACGAAGTACTAGTGAGCGTAGCCTCCGGATCGATGCCATACACAAACCTGACAACCACGTCGAGGTGGCAGAATAGGTTTACCACCTGCTCTTACTAACATCAAGTGAATACTTACTGTGCCTCTCGGGGATGTTCCACACACTAGCTTGTCGATGACTGCTCTTTGCGTTTCTTGCAGTTGCACTTGATCGATTCTGTGCAGTTTGTGCGTTCTCGAATACTCTTCTGTTTTTGACTGCCGATGTCTGCAGAGCCTTGCCCATCTGCGGCGGCAACGTTACGTGAGCAGCAAAGTGGTATAGCAACTTGCTTCTGCAAGAGATAACCGCTCTTCACGCAAACTCATTTCACTTTTTCGGCTGACGTCATTCGGACGAGTTTGCGCGTGTCTTCCATATCACGTCTTGTTTGTGCTCCCTGGGAGTGGCTGTGGAAAAGGGCCACGATGGACAGTCTGTGAAACAAAGGGAAGTTATGCATGAATTGCCCTCGCGTTTAGTCTTCGCCAATTGTACTCGGCTTCAAGGCTGAGGGTTCCAAAAATTCTGAATGCCGTTCACGGAAGAATTCCAAGGATATGAATGCAGATCGTAATCGATGGGAGGATTGTTACGTTTTTCATGGCTACTATATATTAATTCCACTACTTATTTTGATTAATTAATATCGTTTCCTATTTTCTGGTGGGCATTTTCCTCTATTATTATTACCCTTATTTAAAAAACCTCCGTTTGACTGTCTGCACTATTTTTCTGTTGTCACTTGTGCTGTTGTTGCTGCACACTTTGTAGAGTGGATTTCCTTTTGCTAGCTGATGACCCACTATGTCGCACGTTAAGTCCTGTGATGCATTACACAGGTAGGTGTGAGCGAGGTAACTAGATTGTTCACGCCCTCCATTTTTCACGTCGCGTACTTTTTTTTACCGCGCTCTCTACCTATCCCATGTTCTCATTTTTGATGTTTTTCAGTCTGCAGTGGATAGTGCGGGCGAAAAGGCACTGCAGCAGGTGATCAATTCCGCCCAACGCTTGGCCGACTTGGCTGGGTCTAATGAGGAAAGAGACACCATCCGTAGCCTTTGCGGGGAAATTCAACGTCTGGCGCAGTCAATGAGCGATTTCAAGCGCCGTGGCGTGGTAAGCGGTAGTCTGTCGGATTTTACTAGTGTTTATTACTTGAGAACACGCGGTAACAATGTTGATTCCTACCATATGCTCGGATTATTTATTTTAAATTTGTGCGGTGGAAACCACAGTTTGTGTTCTTGAATCCATGCGATTTCCCCCGATATCTCACCTCTGTAAGCCTCTATAACCCCCTAGGTATTTATGGAATTTGGTGTTTTGTTTGAGCGTACGGTTCACTCAACCTGAAATGCATCTGCTTGACCAAATCTCTGCGTTAACCGGATTCGGCTGGCAGCGGTGGTATATACACCAGTCGAGCTGGGCATACTCATTGAAGAGCCCGCCTACGGGTGAGTGAGTCATTCTCTCGATCCACTGAGCATGCGATGTGGGAAATCATGTAATCTTACGCACATGCACGTGATTCACTGGGTGACTGATCGCGAAAACGCTGTACACACGTCTCTGGTTTTGCTCCGATTCACTCCCTTTCGGTTGCACTAAAATGGCGGAACGAAACATCACCTAGCCAATAGGATGGAATGCGCATGCGAATAAGGAACGGACCGGTGGCATTTACAAAGATCGCCGGAGGGTTATTGGAGTTTTCGTCCATTCATCCACTCACAACGGCAGTGAGTCTGAGTAGAAGGTGTTGTGGCTCAAGCTGTCGGAATAAACTAGAAGGAGGAAGCTTCACCAGAAAAGATAGAAATGGATAAAATAAAGCCAAATAGAAGAACTCTAAATGGTACAAATGTAAAGATGCCATTGTTTGCAGCTCAATACCATCTCGGGTGGCGTTGCTATCCAGCGATTTGAGTAGTCACGAGTACCCGAACTGGGCAAATGACTTACCAACTTTACTCAATGAAACAGCCGGTTTCTTCCTATTTCGAGACGACGTCGTCGTTTGGTCACTACGTGGCTTTGTTCGACTGCTGGTGGTTGAATTATATACTGCCTGATGGTGTAAACACTTACGTGACCTAACGATAACGGGCTGTGCAACCTGATTAGTTGACCAACTGACCTCGTGTTCCGAACGTACCGCAAACGTGCCGCTGGCAAAAGGCTTAACCGCTCACGCGATTATTCCGCCTAATTTGGGCTGATTAGCGGTGACGGCGATGGCCAAACACCACAAGTCTTCGTATCTTCTTCCCCTACATTGTTTGTCCTTCCCGGTTGAAAGTTAATGCACATAATAGCGGTGATGCTCTTGGTCAGCTACCAGCCCAGAACATATCTTCTAAGCCTTAAAAGCTTGCTATCATACCATCCTTTCAACGTTTGCTGGTACATTACTTCATGCAACCAAGCGCGATCCGTTGTTCTGTGGAAAGCGAATCGCTGATACAATGTGAAGAATTGCTTTCGTTTGTTAGTTTGTATTTCGTCCACGAGTTGCACGATGAAAGTGGTCCGGCGCCACTTTTTGGAGCAACACCCTTGAGTCTCTTCGGTTTCTGGTACAGTGAACTGTGAGCAAGAATAAAACAACCTCACTTGACAGGAGATTTTGAAGAGGGTCCAACACTTTTCACTGGAACCACTGGGAATTTGCGAGTTAAGGAAGACTTACAGTGCTGGCATATATCTGACTGTGCTGGACGGTAATAACATAGAAGAGAGTAACGGAAGAAAAAATAAACGTTGAGATGATAGCTGAACATGGAAAGAGAAATATGACTCAACTGTCACAGACATTGATGCAGTTGCACGTCAGAGTGGCTCGGACGGCCACATCACTTGAAGACTTGGGCTGTCTTATTCCGTACACATTCACGGCCGCTGATTTAGATTCCCAGGTATGCAAACCGGCCAACAACTTTCGTGTCCTTGTTATCTAACATTTAGTGTATGTGACGGAAGTATGAGAATAAGGCTGCAACAACCTGTTCGCTTAGTTAGTCAGTACATCTCTGCGTTCAAGCAACTGTAAAATTGTAGATCGATCCACTGAATCGAACGCACCTTTATAGTGGAGACAAACGGCCATTGTTGGTCGGCCGTATCCATGACGCTGCTCGGGAACTTGACGAGGATTAAAAATGTGATTATTACACGCTCGCTTATTCTTCCGTAATGTTTTTCTTCTGAGCTGCAGTGAGTTGACGAAGCATAATAGATAGCAGAGCTCTAATGAAGGTCAGAGTTGAGCTAACTCCCCTACGGTTTTTGCAAGAACCTCGGATTCCTTTTTGTGGACGACGGAGATCATCCTTCCATGCTAGGGGCACTCGACAGTAGTCCCAATATACTCCGTGTGTAGATGGTGTGGAGGGCTGAATGTGACAGAGGTCATAAGCAGGTCGAAAGCAACGTGTTTATTCATCTGCGGAGTGGCAGAAACTGGTTGCTGAACTCAAAGACGACGTGTGCAGTTTCAGTTCGTCTGAAAGATGTTTCTACATCTGCTATCAGTGATGGGATGTGGCAACAGCTCAAGGAACAGGTCACGCCAGCAGTCGAGACGACCGGACTGTTTTGACGACAGCAATCCACTTACCTCCAGCTTGGTAAGGCCAAAGAATGAACCGTTTAGTTTCCACAGTTGACCCACGCAGTGGGTGCCGAACGTGGAGCTAAGGACGGCTGATGGAAAAAACAAGATTCGCTGACTCAGGGTCACAGTGACCGCTGAGAGATGGTTCTGTGATTCGGTTGAAAAGATTTTGGGTCTATCAGTCCAATCTACCGAAACACTAATTGACGTGGACATCATCTCTTCCTGCACCCAACCAGGGAACATCATGGAAGCCTGGCGCGAACACTTTGATGGCCTACTGATTCGTACTGCTACCATTGATTTGGTGACCGTAAATAGCCTAACGCAATAAGCCGTCAAATCTTCATTAGTTCTCACTCTGGATTTGCCTGAGGTGCATAGATCAGTTGAAAAGGCTGCATTTGAAGGTGGATTGCTTGAGGAACGTCTGAGACATGGCGGCCCATTTTTAAAACACGCTTTCCTCCTGTTGATTTACTCTCTCTTGGAGCAGGAAGCAGTCTCTCAAAGGTTCTTGGTTGTACTGATCGCAATTTTCTTCAAAGGTAGGGGTAGTGAGCAGAGTACCGAAACTTATCAGGACATCAGCTTACTGAGCCACACTGAATAACTCTGGGCAAAATTTCTGCTCAACTCACTCATTGTAGGATTTTTTGAGTCTAGTGCTCTCTTAGAACAGTGAGTTTCGAACGAGTTGCGGCACGGTCTACATAGTGTTCTCTGTTCGACGGGTTTAGGAGCGGTACGCTGAATATATCCGATCGCTATATGCCCCCTTTCTGAACTTCATCAAGGCGTTTGATTCCATGGTCCATGGGGCATTGCGAACAGTGCTTGGTAGGTTTAAATGACCGGGTAATTCCGTTGATGTCGTGCTGTATCTTAGTGTGAGGACGAAGGCCCAGTCGCATGAACCAAAGTATGATTATTTTCAGATTGTCACTGACGTAGAGCAAAGTGGTGTCCTATCCCCTAGAATCTAGAATCCGCATTAATGGAGACAACATGGGTAGTTGCATGGACTTCTGTTACTTGGGTAGCAATCTTTCCGTGCACCGCGAGTTATAATTTCTTAAGGCGAAGGTTAGCGCTGCTCCCAGACTTTTGAAAGACGTGTCTGGAAGAACCGCCGCCTGAAAGTGAACACTAAGCTGCTTGTCTTCTGCTCAGTAGTGCTGTCTGCAGTGTATCAACAGACTGTGCGGTACCTCGACCGCTCCTGTGTGCAATGTCTGGGACGCATCTTAAGTGATCGGTAGTCGGACATGGTTCTCTACATTGAGCTATTTCAACAGGCGGACACGGGTGAGATTGAAGCCATGCTGTGCTGAGTGAGATTCGTTGGCTGGGGCAAGTCCTTAGGCTGTAAGACGAACGGATTCTGAAGCAGCTGTTGTGCGAGCACCTCGAAAACAGGTGACCGAAATCCCGTCGATCAGAAGCTCTGTTATTAGGAAGTTATTCAAACAAGTTTCTCCCGTTGTGCGATCGATTTTAGTTCTTAGAAGGGCTTGGCCTTTAACCGGATCATGCAGACGGCGTCCTAAAGTCCAGTGTGCCACGGCCGCGCGACCGTGAATTCAATCGTGCGATAGGCGGAGTAACTATCAATGCCGTTGGTCGTGATGACATAGTTCGGCGTTGCTTTGAATGTTGCCTCGAATGCGCTGATCCACTCGAGTCCTAGTTCACCAGCCTAATTGTAGTATACTTCCAGCTAGGAGACGACGCGTGCGTTGGGCTCAAGTAAATTGCGTCCGTTGTTTTTGTCGTTCGCGTAAACCTACACCCCTCATCGTTTGTTAAATCACTTGCTCTCGTCTTCAGAAACCTGGGTCGTTCCTTTCTACATCCTTCTCTGGCCGTACGATGGATACCTTGCTTACCTTTCGGTTTAACTTTAACTTTGTGTTTTCTTTTCTTATTCTCCCTGACATACAATCATATGTATTCCAACATCGAACCACTTCTTGTTTATGCTTCCAGTATCTTTCTTCTCGGCTTAGAGAAGTACTTCATTTTCATATTAACGTACAGTGACGAGCCGTATCAAAAAGCATGAACTGGCACGCCTCCTGGTCCCATTCCTTTGAGTTTTTCCTGTGTGAATGGAACCACAATTAGTGCGGCGCAAGCTACTCGTGGTGAGTGCTGTGCAGGTGTTCATGGGCTTTGGCGGTTTTGACAAGTTAATCTGAAATGGGTGCCGCCAACCATGGTTTCTGCGCCACTTCCGTTTTCAGTGTGCATGACTTACTTTGGTGGTCGGACATGGTTCTAACTACCAGTGTACTTCACTAAACAGACATATTGATACTGAATCAGCATCCGTCCACTGAGACACGCCCGTAGGATGGCTGACAAAGGGATCTCGAAACATCGACTGTGAGAGCATATTCCTGGTATCTAGAGGCTGTTCTACTAGGATCTTGTCGATGCAAATCTTTCGCGTTGCGATATCGATTTTGGATCATTAGAGGTTGCATTTTTGTAGTCCATCATCTAGAGGAATACTGTCTAGGCAGGCGTCCGTAAGTTCACTGAACGACGGCTTCCTTGGCGTAATTTCATGCATGCAGTACGCAGTGGAATTGTAGGTGCTACAGGTTGTGTAGAAGTGATCTGTTGACGTTTCGACGAATGCCGCTGCGAGTGCCCTGGCCAGCATCATGATCACACAAACGCTTGGCTTAGAAAGTGGTTTATTTCTGAACGTCCCTTAAAAAGTATATTAACATACACCATCACGAACGCAAGCACACTTTCTTGCGATCAACCTGTAATCACATCCGTTGAGGGTAATGCATCTCCATTCTCTTTGTTGACACGTCCCTCACGATACATCTGGTATTGAGAGATACTCCTTAATTTCCGCGCGTTCGACCTTTGCCATGCTATCCATTAGCAACGCTGCGCGTTACATAACAGTGGCATACCGTCAACAAAGAAACGGTTAGTGTGTTAGGCCTCAATAAATCAAGCTGATTGTCTATTTTTCTGTTTGTATCATGCGACGAAATCCGTCGTTTGCTAGGACTCCAGCTCCCCGTTTCAGCGGTGTGTCATTTTGGCTTTCTAATTGTTCTTTTTTCAGTTTTGTTGGTGCATCTTATGTTGGTGGTTTGGTTCTCACTTCGAATTTAAGTGACCGTTTGTTTCCTAATCCTACCTAGAGTATAACAATGCGTTCTCCTAATAATTTCTGTATCTTGCTCGTTTGCAGTGACCATTATTTTGAATTGAACATAGCTGCCATATCCTAGAACTGCTTAGTTTTACGCGTTCTTGTTCACTGTCACATTGGCGTCACTGTGATCGCCAAACGTGGGCTACGCCTTTTGATTCTTCGAAACCACTTAACGAATAACATTCACGAATTGTTTAGGTGAGCAGTTGTAGTTTCTTTTTAATTATCGACCTCATTAGTCTCCTGTCAAACTGCATTCAGCGATTGTTTTATCAGCTGAACTGCCTTTACATCATCCTAATTCCTTCCACTGCATGCATTTTTTGGACTCTCCTTGTGGTATAATCACAGTTTAGTGAGAACTGATTCACGCACCCTGGTTTTTTACTGCACGTGTCAATCGGTTTTTCGTGACCGTCCATATCCGTATTGCTTAAAATGATCTGGAGATGTAATTCTCTAGTCACTCTAAAATTGGCCTCTCGCTAATGTGTGTGTGGCTCAGTCAATTTGATGTTCTCGTTGCTGACACAGTATATGCGCGTTCGATGTTACTATCAAGTGTTTCGCTTCTCCACGTTTATTCTATTCCAAATGTCATGTAGGCATGCCTAAGCGTTCCATGAGTCGGACCACTTATTCGCCGCGTGTTATTCGCGCCAGAATTGGGGAGGAATACAAAACGTGGCATTCCGTTCATGTCTACTTATTGCGAGTTTGAGTCGTGAAAACAAATGACCATCCGGTTGTTGTAGATTTTATCGGTCTGTGTACACACCACGAATTTGTTGTGGTGTATATCCAGCGGTCAAACCGCCCTGGTTTGCTCCCGGATGACTGCACTTTGAGTTAACTCCACTTTGGTACTCCGAGATCTCTGTCTTAGGTCGTTGGGTTTTCACCCCGTCGACTTTCATTCCGACTCGACGAAACTTTGTGGTAAGGACGCTGCAAGCCAAACTTCGCATTCAAGTGTGACATCTTTTAAATGTTCCTGTTTCTGTCTTGACAGCTGACCGTAGTTTGCCCATTTGTGACCTTATATGGCTTCCGATACTGCATAACCTACAAATCTATACCATTTAGTTTTGACACGTGACTGGTGTGACATCTCACCGCTCTCCAAACCATCGGAGTAAAAAGCGACCATTTTACACTGCTTCGTAATACACACTCTCAAACCGATACTCCACGATCGAACTCTGCTTTGACTTATTAAGTAGAGGTAGTTTAAATGAAATTCGAACCCTCGTGTTAGGAGTCAAAACATAGTTCCACGAAATCACTGATTCTTATGTCTCCAAAGAAGGACAAAGTCAATGGTGGGGCATCGGCCTGAGGGTTTACCATCGTTCGTTGACCATTCTTCATTAATAAGTCAACATTTGTTGACCTTATCTGTCACTATCTGCCAACGTTGATATCACCTGTTCGTTATTTCTACTTACTAAGCCACTTCTCAGCAAACACAACCTATCTTGTCGCTTTCGTGTTGTGCGTTTTTACTTACTCTGTATATGATTAATGGCCGAGTTACAGGCTCCAGTGTTTTCTCTGTGGTGTTCTGTCATATGCGCCTTAGTAAATTGCATCGTTTCTTTATCAACTCAGTTTACTCATAGCAGACCGCTTCGTTGCCCCCGTGATACACTTCTTTCCCACAGTTTTCATGGTATACGCTCGCCGTGCAATTGACTTATCTAAGGTTTTGTACGTGACTGTTCATTATGCGTTCCGATGTACAGTTACATCTATAATTAAGCGCCCGTTTAATCACTGATAAAAACGCAGAAGTAAATTTTAACGTGTTATGGACTTCTTTTCCTCTGGCGGTGCATTAGATGAACTGTGTGCTAGTCGTCTCCATTCGAATGATAACATTAGCGACAGTTCTTTCCTTGTAAGGAATATTTCTATAGCTTTGTTTGCCGTGACTGACACCAACCACGTGTGTGTGTGCCGAACTACTGCTTAAGCAGATCTGTAGGTAACAAATCCCGTCTGTTATAGTACGATCCAAGAAGAGCGCAACGGGAGTTGGCCTTGGATACTGTGCGTCCAGGTTTTCTGCAATCTGACAAATATTTTGGTCCATGTACAACGCAAAATATTGCGCAGCATCAAGTACTGTGTTGTACGCTGGCCACTGGGGCCGCTTTTTTAATAATAAGAAAAATTCCGTTTGTGCTATAAATGCGCAGTGTACAACACGGCACTAGAATTTGGATACCGATTCCGCTTCGCTTATACACTCGGTTGGGTGGCTAAAGCGGGTGTCAATACAGTGTTGCGTGTGCGTTTGCTTGCACATATTTGAATTTTCTGGCCGATTTGGTACTTCTCTTGTTCACTGCCGTTGTCAACCTTCATTTCTGTCCGATCGAATGCTAACTCACTGGACAACATCTTCCATTTGGCCGGTGTTTTTGAATAAATAGGACTTATCGTATTTATCAACTAACGTTCACATGCGGATTAAATCGAAATTGGTTCAGAACGAAACTACTGGATACCGCCTACGAGCAAAAATGTACATATATATGAATATGTACGTAAATGTCATATTATTCGGGAGTTCTTAACGTTCGATGAGATTGCGATCAGTTCTAAATTCAGACAGTTATTTGGAGCCGAAATAATACGCAGTGTTGGCTTTTCGGTTGAGTGGAACACGGTGCCAAAGATATTCGCATTCCTGCGCGATAGTCCACAGTTTTCATTATACAAAAATCCCAAAAACCTTTCAAGCGGGGGTGCTGGAAGTCAGTTACTATTTTGATTAATCGCTGTAGGTCAGTTCGATTAGACAAGGCCGGTGGGCCTCTGACATTGCCAAAAGGATAATTTTTTCAATGTGCGGTTCACCTCAACTCACTTTGGCCTGATGACTAGCTGATTTGCTCGAACTCACGTGGAAACACCCTGGTAGGCTGTCTGAAAAAGCGTTTTTTCAGCGTGTGAATTAATTAGTGTTTTGCTATTCGTAAATAATTAATGTCTTCATGTGAATAAACTACTCTGTTTGAAAAGTTTCACGTCTTACGGTAGTTAGCGATGTTTATGATATTGTTTCAGATAGCAGTGTCCCATTTCCCATCCTAACGACTGATTTGAGTCTACTAACGCTCTTGTGTGGATATAATGTAAAGCTAAGTTTTCAACTGTACTTTTGGGCAAGATTCCGTTGGATTCCCCTGATGCCGAAGTGGCGCCTGAGCTACACTCGAGTCTTCCGAAACCCACGCTATACAAACGCCCATGTAAACTCATAAAAGCTCATGCGACATCAATATATCACTCTGGAATTTGCTTCAAACTCGTTTCAACATAACAGTAACCAAAGGGAAGTAGCGGGCAACCCTCATTCTCCGTTTCATTCGCGAGCTCGCTAGAACGATAGAGCTATGTGTTTATCGAAATTCAGCGTGGTTAGAATGGCATTATCAATGGGGCCTGATTATAAGACTTACGGAGCACGCAGTTTATGCGTGACAGATAATCCATCGTTACAATAGGGCAAATTGACTAATGGATATCCATCACCATCAACCAAACACTATGTAACCCGGAACTTTAGTAACGAAAATCACTCACAAAACTGTTAATCTAGGGTTCCGGTCCTTAATTGACCACTGAATATATAAAAAAACGTTTCAACGTACCGAGACATCGCCTGACCAAGTAAAATCCTTTTTTTGCAGTTCGCACGTTGCCTCTGTAGATCGTGCGCCCGCTTTTATGCGCCGAGATTGCTGTCCACAGCTCAGCTCTCTTTCTCTTTAAATATTTTGTGCGCTCCTACTCGTTCCTGTCCCCTCGACGATTGTTTCCTGATACAGATTTTCGGCCATCATTTCTCACTCATTGGGCTAATTCCCTCCCGTGGTCGCCCGTTCGGCCTCTCGGGCTCCGGGCCTTGAGCTCATCCCTCGGCCGCGTTGATATATTACACTAAGTATCGAAACAACGCTTCTTCACCGTGTTCACCTAAAACAGTAGGTGCTCAGGTAACTTGCAACACCCCGAGTTTACGTAAAACACAACATGCAAGAGCATCACTTTCGTGTGAAAAACGCATTCGCATATGTTGTTGCATGGGGAGAAGACACCGATAGCAATCTGTTTGTTGGTAGGAGCGTATTTCGAGAGCCTGGATGCAGAACTGAAAACACCTGGCTTTCCCGTATTTGTCAATGAAAGTTACCCAGCTCCCTTTTTGTTGAAGGACATGATGCAAACTGAACGCGGAATTCAAGAGCATGTAGGTTTGTCCTTAATCTTTTAGATCAACAGGAAACGTATTCAGCCTACAGAGGCCTTGGTTGTTAGGCATTGCAATCCCCCTTGTTTGTTCAACACTAATTTGTTCCTGCACTGTGGCTTCCTTGATAACCATCGTTTCATTGTTCCGTCATTTCATATTTCCCACCACCATGCTTCCTGTACCTTAACCCGTGACTGCGCTATGAATCACTGTTCAATTGTTGATAACTACTTTGCCTTGTGTAAGCATGATCGCAATGTACGAGTCGTTTCCTCAGGTAACCGTACATGGTTTGTATAGTCTGATTCATCTCTGCTTTTGGGGCTGCTTTTTTGTGTACTCTGACGCTGTCCTGACCAATATTTGTTTTTATTGGATGTTTAACTTTTCACGAATCACCTGGAACAGAATTACAGTTTACGGGGCCGCTTGCTTATGTGTTTGATAAGATCCGCTGTCACTCTTGCAAACGTTTGATATACTTTTTGTATGCTTCCTTCCACGCGTTTTACTGGTCGTCCCTGTGCATTGATGACCCTTTTTGAAATATCTGTTCGTGTGTCCAGTGTGTGTGCTCTTTCTATGTTTGAATGACTTCCGGAACTGAATGTAGTTATACTTCATTGTTTCAATGATCTCGTTCTTCAATTGTTTATATATATATATATATATATATATATATATATATATATATAT
>QNGE01002257.1:59152-77238 GCA_008508345.1 Paragonimus westermani | reverse complement strand
CTAAGCACTCCTACGCGGTCAGCAGTGCGACATACAATCCTATGAGTGTAACTGCTTTTCGTCTGACTGCTCCCCTTTGGCCTGTCTGACAAGGTTGCACCTGGAAGGACCGGAGTCCTAGTCAGCATAGCCCGCCGGATCAAAACAGTACACAAGCCCGACCACCACGTCAAGGTAGCAGTATAGGTCGGGTAGTCAGAAAGTGCTTCAGACTGACTGAGTATCCAAGTTGTTCTGAGACTTAGTGCCCACGTACGCAGACTACTACATCTCCCTGATGTCGGGTCGCATGGTGGTGGACCTCAGAAGTAGCCGAGCGAATGAGCCGATTTGGATTGTAAAATTTGTCCAGAAAGTCGCAACGCTAGTGTGTAATTCGTTGGTCCTCCGTGATCACTGTTAATGTGTATCTACCCTCAACATTTTGTAAGCCTGAACTGATGGGTCGGCAGTCACCGATCGCTTTCCGTTTCCTTCTTTTTTCTTCTCTTTCTGTGCAGGGTTTGCCGTTTTTCCTCGTGGTTGCGTGGCATTTAAGGATTAGTGTGAATTACCAATGTATTGCTATCCATGATGATAATCATGCCGTTGTGTACTGAAGGAATGAGGTTCAATTGTATGCGAATGTTAAAGGCAGTAAGCCAGAAACCACTCCCAGATTCACAGCAGCAAAGCGGATTCATTGTTGGCACAAAGCAACTGAGAGATAGCAAACTTGAAGATACTACCAAAGATGTGTTCCACGATGCCCTCATTGACGTTCTGACGCTGACTAAACACATTATCATACTGGTGGGTGATTTTAATACTCAGTATGGTCGTCTTTCTCCAGAACAGAATTGCTGAGAAGTATGTTTGATGTGCGGGTACAACGCACTAATAATGGCGGCAACCATTTGTAATTGTGTGCATCCCACGGTCTCCATACTTCGAGCATCATATTTTAACCCAGGAAGAGGCATTGTGTTACACGGAAAACTCCGAGTGTTTGCCAACCGTGAACACAGTTCGATCATATAGCAGTTAGTTACGGGTGGCATCACTATGGCAAAGACTATTATGCACTTTTGAGCAACGACGTGGTCTCGGACTATGCTGTTGTACATACCCACTCCGTTTTGTCATTCGCCTAGAGGACATACACTCGTTCGAGCGAGAAGAGTGTAAAGAACGCTTACCAGGAGACATTGGTAAATAAATTGTCCAGTTCTAGCCAGGTGACAGAACCCAACGAATATTGGGAACAGATCGCAGCAGCTATGAAAGTTTGTTGTGAGGTATTTTCCGAAGGAACGGTGTGGTTGTGAGATAACTTGGCCTTTGTCTTGTAGATTAACCTCATGAACAAGTGTCGCTCGATTCCACCTGGTTCGGAATATGGTGACGACCATTGAGAATCTAAACATGAGTTGACCAAAAACTTGTGCAAAGACTGCGAGCACCACTTAGTCGAACGGTCGAAAGAGATGGAATGAGACTTCTTATCTGGGAAAAACAGAAGGCCATTCCACTTCATCCATAGTTGTACTGGTCGTCGAATCGGTGTAAGTGAGACCGTATGTGGAGAACATAGTTCACTTATCACCAACCAATCACATGGAATGGACACGTGGGTCGACCATTTTTTACGAACATCTGGCCTTAACTACTAGGCCATGTAGACGACAAAACGCGAATGACCAATTGTTGCATTCCAGACGGCCCTCTCTTGGAACCAGAAGTGGTCCTGAGGCCTAGGCTATTAAAACGTAACAAGGTTGCCGAATCAGATTTACTCTCTCCTCCTCTTTTCAAGAATAGTGGACAGATGTTGTTACCAGAACCAACGAAACCTCTCCAGACGATTCCATAAACTGAAGAAATACCTCGTGACTTGTCCCTGTCAACTGCGATTCCCGTTTTCAAAAAGGGTTCCCGAAATCTACGTGACAACCACATAGGCATCAGTTTGGTATCTGTTGAGTCTAGGTCAATCACCGGCCTTAACTTGAATCGGCTCAATAAGCCGCGAGAGTCAGATACGTGAGAAGTGGGCAGGATCCCGATCCGATCGTGGATGCGTTAATCACACTTTTACCCTGCGACGGATTTTGCGGCATTGGCATTCTTATAGATAACCGACGGTCGTGGTATTTTTGGACCTAAAAGCTGTTTTCGATTCACTTGCTCGTAACATTCTCTGGAACAGCCTTCTTCGCAATGGAGTACCAGGGAACTACGTGAATCCGTGTGCTCACTCTGCAAACAGGTTGATAATCATGGACAACTGTCTTGGGCGTTGATCACTTCTAGTGCTGTTCCTCAGGAATGTCCGATTTCCCCCTTGTTCAGTTTTATCGTGGACGATATTTTAGAAGCTGTGCTCGATGAATCCTGGCGCTTGGTTGGCCGATTTGGAGTATGCCGGTGACATTGTATTACTTGGTCTTTCTGCCGAGGACATGTAGACTGTGCTGAAGAAGGCGAGTGGCTGGATTGGTTTGTATAGAATGCGCTTTGCACCTTCAAAATTTGAAGCACTTATTCAAGATTTCAGCACTCATACTCCTACGTAGTTTACTGCATGCAATCCACTTGAGGTCGTGGGCGCCTTCACCTACTTGGGTAGCGCTATCTCTTCAGCTACTCGCGCCATCTGTTGCATCGAAGAGAATTCCGGTTATCGCTGGAAGGAAGGGTACGGAAAGCTCACGTACCTTCTGTCTTGCTCTGTGGTTCGGAAACGTGGCCTGTTCTCAACGAAACTATTAACCGACTTGTGGTGTTTAGCCATCGTTTCTTCCCCCAATTGGTCCAGGTTAAATGGACTGATCGCTTGAAATAAACGGCTGTTCACCGGCACGTACTTCGGAAGACAAAGGGGTGCATTTTCAATTGGTCAGTGGGCCACGTTGCTCAGCCTGCCATGGTTGGGTCACGTGATACCTATGCCGTCTGATCGTTTATCTTACCGGATATTATGTACTGAGACCATCAACAACTGGGCAACACCTCGTGATGGTCAAGCGACATCATGGTGTCGAAGTATGATGATCCTGATTGCTCCACTGAGCAAAGTGGGTGAGTGTCGCCTGCCTGGTGGAGGTGCTCGTGATCACCCCAACCGTTGGTTAAAAACGCTATGGGAGATGGCAGTGTGCCATAGTCAGTGGTGTATCTGCATCCATGCCATTTCTCGTCCTTCCACTTATTTTTCTTGTACATTTTCAACCTTAGTAACGTTTTTTCTGTGGTGTTTCACGTCACTGCTAAGGTGGGCGGTGGACCGAGCTACAGTACCTTCTGGTCAGGATCTTGACCGCTATTATAATGCTGCTGCTGCTGCTGATGTGCTACTTCAAAGTAAACAACTTTAAAAAAGGTTCACCCGGAAGTGCTCTTCGCTTTTGAGACTAATGAACATATAAGTGCATTCCTACGATTAGCCTGCTTTTCAGTGCTTACGGTCCTTATTTCATGCTTCTTGTCATAACTTATTTAGAAGCGTGTATGATCAAAGATGCGGACCAGACAGAGAGAAGTATCCAAGAGGCCCACACCACCGGTGTGGTTGAATCTACAACAAGCATCGCCCGAAGAGCAAATCGTGTTCTACAGTTAGCCACGCGTGAAGCAGACAACAGCGAGGATCCACTTTACGTGGATCGCATGAACGATGCGGTCAAACAGTTGCGATCTAGTAAGTTCCGTCTATTCTTGATGTTTTATCTCCAATCGTCATACGAATTTGCAGAGCGTATCCTTTTGTATAGTGTTAATTTTTCAGTGTTGCATTACTACGTACACACAGAAAGTCCTTTATGTGGGCATGTTTATTGTGATTTACTGTTGTCGCTATTCTTTTGCTCCCTTTTTGGGAACTTTACCTTCGGCAGGAACTTAAGAAGTTTTATCCGGATTACTCAGCTTCACGATCTTTCCTTGTCTTCCTTCCGAACTATTTTCTATCATGTTAACCCAGTGAAAATGTTCTATAACTCGTTTTCCCCCTTCTCTCTTAGCGATCACTCCGATGGTAAACGAAGCCAAAGGTCTGGTCACAGAAATTAGGGATCCCCGAATGCACGAACGTTGGCGGTCGTCGAATCGAAATCTTCTGGCAGCTGTTGGTTTGGTCAAGCAGGCTGTCGGTTCACCCGATCTTCCTAACTCATTTTATCACCAACACTATCAGCAGCCGAATTCAACTGTCAAAGGTCTGTCCACCGAAATTCCGGTCAAAGAAATGCAAGTTATGGGACTGCGAAGTGAGTGCTCTCGGGCACCAGAAGGGCCGATGATCCACACTACTACCTGATTTCCCAGTATTGTTTCGGTGCACAGTATAATTCAGCGTCAGTAGATATACACCATTTGATTGTAGGTAGTAGGTTTTGTGCCTGCTCAAGAACTCTCAATGTCTTCAGCATTGTAGGTTTGCTCCCGTGAAGTGGTAATTTTTACGTTATTCCCATCCTTGATGTTTAGACAGTATCTTGCTTGATTCAACCAACGTGGGCATGTTGGACAAGTTATTTCACCTCCTGTTGGTACCCATCTCACCTGTGCATTAAGTTATGGAGGAGATTCTGATGAAAGGTTCCGATGAAAGCTCACTATAGTGAGCTCACGTGGCCAGGCTAATCAAGGCGTGTTACTAGGCTCGATCTTCTAGGTCAAAAGCTCTTCTTATTTTGCAAGAATTAACCCAACTCTACTGTTTTGGTGTGTTTCTGAGCCACCAATCTCAATCCGAAACCTTGTTCTCCTCCCCTCTGCAAGATCATCGATATCCTGCAATTCCCACAAATTCTGTTCAGTGCGTCTCTCGCCATCAAGTCCAAGCCCCCAGTCTTAGTCATCGACAGCCTCTGGTTATCGCAGTTAACGATCACTTCCGTAATACAGGTAGTTCAAACTTTGCACACACTCTTGCAACCACTCATTTATTCAATTGTTTGGGTGGCTGTGAGTTTGTAAAACTGGGTTTTTGCTACAGTTTAGTGTAAGCAACTCCCTGTTCTTTGCATGTGTAACTCATGGTTGTGCTGTTGCCTGCGTCATATGATCTTCTCATCACTACTTTTCGCTTTGAGAACCGGTTCTACGCATGCTGCTCATGGATTATTTGGTGTCACAAACAAAACTATCCGTTCTCATTCTGACTGAAAGTCAAGATTTATTCCTTCACTTACCCTTGACACTGGCATGCTCCTGGACTCGGCAATTCCCATGTTGTTTCATTCAAGATTGTTGAGTATGGAGACATGTGAACTCCCGAAACCGTTCCCACGCGTTTTTTTACCAGCGGGCCGAGAATCCATTCGTCGAATGTACTCGAAAGTGGAATCTCAAAACATATTTGTCTTGCATGCTCTGACATCTTTAGCTGTTCGTCACTTATGAATGCGACCTGTTTTTTCTTTCATCTCAACTGTCCAGCATCCCCAGTCATGTCCAAAACAGACGTATCCGATACGGATGCCGAGGAAGAATTCGACTTTCCACCCCCTGAAGAAAATCAACCAATTATGGTTAGTGTTAACCGCTTGCATATTCTTCTCTCCAACTAGCATGATGCTGCTCACCGATCACATTTCGTTCCGGTTTCCGATCCCGGTTAGGTGTCTAGGTTTGAGAACGCCATAATGTAGAAAGCGGACAACTGAACCTTTAACTCGTCTGTCTTACCTCTCTGCTCCGGCTAGATACTTGCTTGTTCGATCTCAACCTCTTGGTAATTTGTTGACATTTTCTTGTAAACGTGATTTTTTCACCGCAATAGTTGGACTTCTTCCCACTAGAGAAGGGGCGATATGTGGTCGGCACGGATTCATTAGTTGATTTAGTGACATTCACGTTGTGGCCTCCGGTTCGGGCCATCTCAAGTATGTTTTGGTAGTCAATATTACTTAGTTGATTACTATTCACAGTTGACCGCCTGAGCTGTCGCATTCAGACAAGCTTTCTTGATGATCCACTACAAAGGGAACCACTAATAGAGTACGGATTGACGAGTTTAATCTCAGCCCTCCAGTTGGTTTTTTCCTGCGGACTAAACTTTATGGTTCTTCAGCAGTTAAATGTAGCTAACAGATGGGGGTTCAGGCCTCTGGTGAGTTCAAAATATAAGCAGAACATTACCACACGTCATGATTTTGTTGAAGTGCAATCACACTTGGACGAAAATCACATTTTTTTCAATACTCTTCACTAAATTATGTTCACAACTTTCTCATGATCCCCATGTTGTCGGACGTGGACACTTCCCGTGTTGAAACTCCACGGCTCAAAAAGTGGAGTGCTTAAAGTATCGCTGTTGGGCCATATCTTGTCTACTTGTAATCCAATGGATTATTTTACAACAGTTGTTGGGGGTGTCAAATGCCTGACTAGAGTTGTACAGTATCTGTGTAAGTATCACTGTCTGCTGCCACGTCCCTACAGCTATGTTCACTATGACATGTAGAGTACCAAATGTTGTTCATGATGTTCATGGAGGCAGTGGAATGGACATCGGTGGTCTCCGTTCGTCTTTTTCTGTCGTTTAAGCTTTTAGTGAGTGGCCAATGTTAAGCGCACATGCCCCAGACATGCCTATCAAATTACTGCTGTATGCAAATTTTATGAAAGGTTGGGACCAATAAACAACCAAAATTAATTCTCAGAAATCAAGTAGGCAGAGACAAAAGAGCTTCATGGAAAGATGTGCTAGTCAATTACTGCACGCGATCTTGACGTTTGTTTGTTCTGATGCGTTGTAACTTTTTCGGGAAAGAAATCTAACATAGCATTGACATTGCACTTAGCAGCATTCGGCTTGCGTTCGCATCGTTCAGTGTCCTTGGTGGACGAAATTCTTTATATTTCGAATTCCAAATTGGCGGCTAGCTTGGGACGACCAGGGACCAAATTTGTTAAACGTACGCTTCGTCATGGTTCGCCTCTTCTGTCATTTTCTCTAACTACATACAAAGAACGAAAACAATGTTATTTGATGGGCACTGAGTAGTCACCCATAAAATGTGTGCCTGTACACTTTGTCTAGGTCACGTCGTTCCATCCCATCTCCCCGTACGTTCCGGTCGCCGTACTCGAGTTGCGTCAGCCCTGTCTGCTTATCTTGAAGTTCCAAGTGGAACTCTCAGAGTAGAATCGACAGCAATAGGCTTCTCCTGTTTGATGAACCTATCGTATCATAAATACGTATCTGCTCTGTTGGTTTTGTTGTGATCGATAATGTCACTTTGCATCCATCGCGGTGGTTCTTACGAAAGCACATTTTATGAGTTCGGAACTAATTACTACCCCTGTCATAGATATGCATGGATGCAAAGTGACATTATCAATCACAACAAAACCAACAGTGCAGATATAATAGATATATATGTATATATAATCTGAAAGTACATTAGTTCTGTCGGGATATAAGACCATTTGTCTGTCTCAAATCGTTTTAAAGTTGAGTTGACGTGGTTCTGTTTTTTTATGAAACCCACCTCTACATTCCAACTCCTTACTATTCTGCCTCATCTGTATTATTATTCGTGAATTTTGATATGAATCCCGGTTAATTTGATTGCGTCAGTTTCTTCGAAAACGATTTTATCTCTGTTTGGAATACGATAGATTTTTGCACATGCTTATCCGAAAAGGTTATTTAAAAATAATTTGTATCGCGCTAACCATCACTTTGTTACTTGTTATGTGCGTAATATATTCAATCGGAATGCATCGGTCTATGACGCGTACTTCTAAAGTGGCCAAATGAATTCCTGTTCTACCGTCTCCACCTTACTAAATAAACGAGTTGTCGTGCTGAATGTCACATATTTAGTTAATCTTTAGAAAGGCATCCAAAGCGATAAGCGGTGATGTTTCATATTCTCTTTAACACGTACTTTTTGTGAGATTGTCGCTCGTCCTGTTAACCTTTCTTTGAATTTCTGCCGCTTGCCAGTGTACATCTGCTTGAAGTAAGCATGGCAAAATCGCTGAAACGTAATAGACGCAACGTATTCAAGGGAACGATATGGTCTCCTAAAAAATGGAATGGATCACGTAGGTGAACATCATCAGTTGACTGGGTGATGATTTTATGGGGGTCGGTTACGAACCGTATTGTGTCGAGCGGAAAAAAAGTTGCAAGTTAACTGTGTTCCTCATAGGTTGGGTTACCACAGCACGTAGTGCATTCACCACTGTTCACAAATTCTGGCACTGGAAAACCTTCCGTTTGTTGATTATAGATGGTTTGCAGTGCATGTGTTCAGTTTTCATCTGCAGATCAGAAGGCTGGCCTACCCGTGCAGAACTCGCATGCAAACCGTCGATTTTTGCCTACGGCTGTCTGTGCTAGTTGGTCTGTATCAAATGGAGCTGACCATGCGAGCAACGCGACTGTCGATCAAGGTAATCGAGAGGCGGATTGTGTCACATACATCTTATGCCAAGAGAGCTTTAGCGGCGCTGTGTATCGTTCAGTGTGGCTCTTGATGGTTGGAATAACCCACAAGGTCCTAACATGTAGATTACAGAACATTTTCTGGTGAAATCCAACTGCTGCATGTAAAATCCAGTTGTTTTCCAGGACACGTGTAAGACCATGTTATACAGGGTTGAATGAGATGGTGAGTTAATCACACTCAACAGGTGCATCATAGCCGCACGTAGCAGCTGAACCACCGGTGCTCAGCTCGATTTCTTTCCGAATCGGTGAAGTCCTGTAGAAGATGCATTCTCTGAAACGTCACAGAGTGTTCGATAGTTGTAAGAGAATCGGTCTGGTTACCATCTCATTGTAGTTTCTATTGTAGATCTGTGAAACTTGACTCAAGTAGAATAGGTTCCGTCTTGACCGCGATTGGATCACTCGCATCCTTATATTCCATTAGACGTTCGGTCATGATGACACCTACAGGGAACTAATATTTACTGCACGTTTATGTGGTGTTGAACGCAGTTCTTAAGGCGACTCTGTGTGCCTGATGGTGTGTAAACGTTATCGATCCCCGAGTCAAGTTAATGCATACGGTAGTCTACCAAAACGTTGTTCAATCTCTCCCGTTGATTGTTACTGTTCACCATCTTGTGAGTAAAGCTTGTTGGTTAGCTTTCAACATGTTTTCATTCTCAAAATGTGGCAAACTTCTTGATGTAGAGAATCCCAGTTTGTCATGTCACACAGGTTGTTCAACATCGCAACTGCAGTTTGATACTCTGCAGTTTCCGAAAGTAGCGGAATGTTCCCCCAAATGTTGATACAATCCTGCCTGCGCATACCGTTGATGGTGGTGACTGCGAATGGGTTCGTCCACCCGAATAGCTTGATCATCTCTAACATAAAGTGAGCATTTAGTCGCATATAGGCTGACTACCGTCACAGCGCCTACTCCTAAGCAGTTGTAATGCATATATATATATATATATATATATATATATATACGTTGACTTTTATCGTAGGTGATAATGAACGACGATTTTGGATTGCTCACTGCTCAGTTTCTTTCACTTCGTTCTAAATCAGGCGGCCGCCCACGCACTGCATCATGAAGCGCGTCTGTGGTCCAGTCGAGACAATGAACTTATCGCAACAACCAAACGCATGGCCGCCTTGATGGCTCAGCTCAGTCAGATAGTACGGTTAGTTAGTGTGCCTGATTGACCTGTCTTGCTTAACGTAATCAGACAAATCGTAAATGATTTACTGAGATAGACCCTAACCGCTTCGTTATTCCTATCCGGTCTCAGTGGTGAGTACGGGACGAAAAAAGATCTCATCAACGTGGCTATGGCAATTGCGAGCGCTTCACTAGATGTCAACCACTGCGCGAAAGCGTTGGCGAAAGAGTGCACTGATCTCCGAATTCGTTCAGTAAGTCCCTGTCGACTTACATCATTCCCATGTTTTATATATGCCTCTGCCAGTTGGCCTCTCTTAAGATGGCAGTATAATCTTGATCCGTCATCCTTAAGTCTTAGCGTACAAAGATGTTTCTTACCACAAAACATCGGCTAGTTCAAACGGGAGTAGTTAATTGGTAGCTTGCTCGTACATTTTCACATCAATACTGTTGCATCGTCACAGTTATTGTCAGTTTCATTTCTACTATCTACCTACACAGAACTTGCTTCACCTCAGCGAACGCATCTTGACCATTGGTAATCAATTAAAGATTTTGTCCACTGTGAAGGCAACCATGTTGGAGTCACAAGGTTAGTCAAACTGATCAGTGGATTCTTTGTCCAGTCTATCGAATTTCAGTTTTTTGGTACCTTCTTATCAGTGATCCCGATACTCGAAGCCCGATTTTCATCTAATGAAACTGGGAGATAATCGTTTATCTGTTCATTCCTGCTCGTCATCTTTATTATTTTTTTCGTTCAATTTGGCATCTGAACTTATCCACTTTGTGCACAAAACAAACAATTCGGGGCCTGCCAACACTTTTTGTGTCACGTCTTGTCACAGTCTGTTATTGCCGGTTCATTTGAGAGGGGTTAGTTCAGCGTGTAGGATGCCTTGTGCAGTAACAGTTGGTTTCTTAAATAAAATTAGCCCATTCATTATCTAGTATGTAATTGGCTAGTTTCTGGAAAATAGCCAATAAATTATAATTATACGAAATATCCTATGCGTTACCGTCAGTGTTTAAGCTTACTAGATGGAATTGGTGTTTCGAAATCCATTTCTGCTGTCAGAGTCCAATTATTTCTTTCACTCTTCCTTTGTATGGTGCGTTCAATATAGGCAGACACCTATTCTGTGTTGTCATGATTTTCCTGTTTAAAGTGTACACGGGTTTCCGATAAGCTGTCCGATTTGCATTGTTGTAGAGGTGATCTTACAGGGCCATTTTCCATAAATCTATTTAGTTGCGGCTGTATTGTCTTCCACGAAGACGTTCAGCAGCTCATTGCGATATGCGAACGATCCCAACTACCCAAAGCAAGATTAGATCACAATGCCGCGGTACTGTTGAACAAACTAGCCAAATGGATAAGTAGACAACCTCAACAATTTCGACCGACAGGTCGTTTCCGCGAAATGACAGTTTCACGACGAACAGCCTGAACTATAATCACGCAGTATGACATTCACACCAAACATAGTCCCCCCGAACCGCCAGTAGTGGGGACTTCGAACTATTTTGATGTTTTATACCGAATAACGAAACGGACTTGCTTGAGGATGTAATTTGTTTGGTAAGATGTAACTAATTAATGGCTTTTCGGTCGCAATTCACGTGGTTATTTTATTTTGCTGAACAGGGTAGAACAACCAACAGGTGACCTTTTAAAAGGGTTGTACAGTGAGTAAGATCGCGCGAAATTGAGAACCAGAATGCTTGGAGGTATGCGTAACTGTCTACGTTTTTGGACACAAATGAGTATTTAGCAACCAAAGTCGCTTCAGTCAGCGCGAACCAGTCACAAGCGCACCATGCTCAGTCTCTCTTCGCTACGCTTTTGTGAACAGATACTCGCTTCCCCTTATCGATTGTGCAGGTCACCACCGTGAAATGCATGCATGCCTACAAATACCTCGTGGGTGCGACTTTACTAAATATCATAGCCCGGACATCTTACAAATTAGAACAAAAAGTGAACAACGCAAATAACTTGAGTTTACTCTGTACAAACTGTTGCTTTCTTTCTTTTGTTTTATTAGCCAGTCGGCTCAAATTTAATGCATTTCGTTGATAATTTCCCTTACCGTCGAGCAACACAGTTTTCACAGTTGCTTTCGGAATTAATTACGAAGCAAGACGGTTTTCAACCACACTAATAAAGTTTTTCTAAGTACACTGAAATCCTTCTTTATTCAAATCTCGGAATCACCGGAATATCACATTGCAATGAATGCGCAAACCGAATTTGACGGAATTGTCGAATAAAATGATGATGAGTTAATGAGCGATATTCAGCCGACTTCATGGGATCCATCAGTAATGAAAAGAGAGTAGCAACAACAAATTACTTTGTTTACTTTAGGTTAATGCATTTTCAGGCAATTCACGTACGTGAGTGAACTGTGAGATCGAAGTCCGTATTTACTGTGGCAAGTACAGTGTTGCTCTGCGATGCCGCTGTTATCCATTATGTTCGGCAGTGCACCGGGAACAGTTAACAAGAATAAAGTGGCCTACTTAACCATTACGGAAACAGCGACTTGCATCAATCACCGAAGTACCATAATGTAGTTGCTGGTGGCTTCAAAATAAGCATTTTTTCTGTCGAACGAACACATATCTGACTGCAGATATGATCACTGATAAACGCTATTTCTAGCTAAGTTGGTGGGTATAGTATTTCTTATAACTCGAGTAAATGACGAGGACATCGGGAACTAAGACGGGGTTCCGATATGAAATGAATTACCGGCAGTGCAGTTTGTATCACTTACTATCTGAGCTATCATCATAAAAAGTGGAACCTTTCAACACTTCATAGCGTTTGGACAGTACGGTTGATCCGTATGGAATGATGGGCCCACCGGGCTAAGGAAAACCAACACAGCTTGTTCTAGCACTATCCGACGTAGGTCACTGTGCACACTTATGCCGTATTGTTTTGCAAAGTTTCCCCACTCGGAAGTCTCACCAGATCCTCTGCAATGTACACATGTAACTCCTGGTAGCTAAATAATAACACTGCGGATTGTCAATCACGTGTTTGTACATTCGAGCCGCGATTACTGCGACTGTGTGTCTGGGTGTGGACAGCTTGAAACATCTGACTCATGTGTGACCTTGTGTCATGCGGGAGGACAGTTTGTGACGTACAAAGTAGAAAATTTCACACATTTATTGCTTGTTTTAACATGCCGCTCGTTCCGCTTTCGGCTTTATTTTGTTTAAGATCTATTCAGATGGTACTAGACTGATGCGAGCCCGAGTGTCATCATCCCGGAATGTGTCCGATTTGAGTATGTACATTTCGGAGTGGGTTGGATGCCGATGTGTCACTGTCGGTTTTTGGTCATCCAGCTTCGGAATTATCTGTTCAGCTATTTTAATTGTCATTTTACACACTTTGCGTCCTTTTCATCTCCTCACTCTGAAGATGACAGTCTGTTTGGAACTCCTGTGCAATCCGAACTGGACTGTGGTAATGTCTTTGATTTTTCTGTTCCGCTGGTTTGCTTTAGGCTTTGCTGTGTGTGCTTATGTTAACCATAATTTAACAGTTAATGTGCTGAGCTTCCGGTGTATCCCTACTAAATCGTTTTCGTTGCATCATGCGTGAATTGGGCATGGAAATGTAATCCAGCTTGCCGACGCATCGCAGCTGCTCACTTGCACCATAATCAATGTTCTAACCATAACGTTGTGTCCATCACCGTCATTTAAAATTGTTTATTGGCGTGTTTCAACACCCGCTGTTTTAGGTTCAAACGAGGATAGGGAAAACACCGAATCCTTGGTTGGCAACGCTCAGAACCTGATGCAATCGGTAATCGAAGCACTGCATGTCGCCAGCGGTGCAAGCATCAAGATTCGCGTAGACAGTGGCTACAAAATCAGCTGGCGCCCACGAGTGGTCATGGCGAATGCCGCACACTGATTCGCTCTATCCTCAAATAAAGTCGCTTCGTTTCACGAGGATTTCTAACGATTTCCAATTGTCTTTCTCACGTTCCAAACCAGTTTCTTTATTCTTTGTCTAGTCGTTATGGGGAATTTATATTACTTCAGTCTCATTACTGACTCCAGGCTGGATCAAATTTAAACTTCAATGCAGATGTGTTTGTGCGAATTGTGTCGAGCTTGCTGCATACGTCCATCGTTATTGCAACCTTCATCTCTTTCGACTGGCTTGCGTTTTGCTTTGCATCATCATGTTTTTTAATCAGTTTTGTCATTTGTTTTTCTAACCAGTTGAGACTCAACCTGTTCTTTGATGGATCCACTATTCGACAAGTAATTCTGCAATGCGTACACTTGTAAATTCTGCGGCTTTCCCCTTCAGACATCTTTTCAAACTCGAACGAGACTTGGACCTCGATTTGTCTGATATCGGATTGTCATACCCACTGTAATTTTAGGGAACTCTCCTCCCATCAAAGTGTACACATTGACTTACGCTCGTATTGATCTGAGTTGAGGTCGTACGGTTACAATCGAAGTGGGTTCTAGGGGATTTTTATTACCTGTTTCTCTTTCACTCAACTGAGCCATTGTCCATCATTCCATGCTTTTGCTAATTCCGAGACTTGGTCCACTGGTAATTTGATTGCACCAATTCTATCGACTAAACTATACCGGAGAGACCGACTAGTCACATAAGTGCGCACTTTTCGGATAGAACCGGACATGTTAGGATTCATTTGTGCACGGAAAATCAATTAAGGAGAGTGGCAAATATTAGTCAGGATCGTGAAAGAGAAGTACAGTGGTGTGGTTGTTGGGGTTAAAAAGTAACGCCCTAAGGGAGGCAAACGGTGTACTTTACACGACGATCTGCAAACGTCTCGGACATGGATCATGGATGCGAAGTACGCTCCTCCCAGTAATTGGGGCAGTTTGATCATGGAACAGTCTCGTCCGATTAAAAACGATATTCGTCGTAACCCAATTGGATCAAGTCAGTCAAGCAAAATCACAACGATCCATCGTAAGGCATTCAGCTGTTCGCGCATTACATAATCGTGAAGCTATGCTGATCACACGGGCGTATCGCGTGTGACGTTAGATACCATACAGCAATCCACATTGTCTATTGAAAGTTTTCACATAAATGTTACGTTACGTATCGCATCAAGATTTCCATTCTTACTGATGCCATAAATACAAATTCCAGATGGCCTTCGTTATGTACGACGAAGCATGGAGTTCAGATTTTGATGTTACTTGTTTGTTTCGGTGGAACGAGTTGTGCACTGGTTTGTACTAGAGTACCGAACCGAAAGAGATGTCATATTGACCATAAATGTGATCGATTTAATGATCAGCCAATCCATAAGCTGTGATACGGTGACCAGATTGTCAGCGCCTGGTAAGATAAACAAATGTAAACGGGTGAAAGTGAGTCGATTGTCCGCAAAACATCTTTAGTGATGCAAAAGCTCTAGCATGACGGCTTTTGGGAAATTTGAGGGAGGTGATCGTGCACTATACACTAAAGTGGATAAACGTGGCCAAAAATCAATGCACTCTATTTTTCTCTACATCTAACATAAGAAAACCCGGAAAACAGTCATGGAACAACCGGTCACTTTCTGCTACACTTTATGATGAGAAACGAGATCAAAGGACAAAGTTTGTAGCACCGAGCGAATGTCAGTTTTAGAGTTTCTACTGCTTGTGTAGACAAGGTGCATCAGTAAAATAAGGGGTTACGACTGGTGCCGACCCTTTGCTCCTTCTATTGGCCGGCTCCCTTTGTAGCTCGTCAGTTCTAACATGCGATGCACTCCGGTGCTCGTTATAACAAAATCCGATGCTACGGAGCTTGCTATCCGGATTGGTCGTCGTGCTGTCGACAGTGATTACTCGTGGTCTCCTGTGACTTTGACGCGCCTGTCCGATCCGAGCTTTCTAAGAAGAAGCAGACTTGGGGCGTAGCGATTTTTGATGAAAGGCACCGTGCATGCGACCTACAGAGAAATTTGTAGACATTATGTATATGAGAGCTGTACTGAAGAAATTGAACGGGTAATAGAGCCGCGAATATGCAGCTATCAAGCGCCATGCACAAATGTACGTATTGCCAGTATCCATCACTGCTTGATACTTCGATTTGGTGAACTAAACGGGTTGACGTGAAGTTCACCGAGCGCAAAGTTATAAACGAACTGGTTACGCGCGTTTATGAAAGGGAAGTATCTTCGTCTCATATATATATACATACATATATATAATGAAAAATAACCCTGATTATTACATACTTGGGACAGATCTTAACTGGGAGGACGAATTCCGGACGACAGTGGACATTAACGCGGTGTTGTTAGAAGCCAGATGGAACATAACAAGTCTAGAAGAGATGTCTGTAGGAAACCGATCATGAGGCTTGGTTAGTAAGGAATGTTAAGGAACTGGGGACCACGTTTTGCTTCAGGGAACACCGGTAAACTCCTGAAGTATGCTGGTGCCGCTGGTCGGAGGCAACCTTCTGTCAGTGGAGCTATCAGCGAAGCAGATGGCACACTCACCTACAATAAGTCCAGAAGGTTGGAGCGGTGGGCGGAACACTGAGGGTCAATTTAGCCGGTCTCCCATTTCTACTGTGTTGTCGCCACAAACTTGTAATGTAGTGCCGTGGTCGGTAGACTTGGAACCACCCACTGAGACTGGGATTTGCATTGCGGCTCTCAAGCGTAATAAGGCTGCTGATTCAGAAGACTTCGTGCCGGCACTTTTCAAAAAAGGGCTTTGATTCATTTGTTTCGACTTGTGTGGACGACGAAGACCTTCCCTCTGTGCTGGGGTAACTCAATAATAATGGTTCACGGTGAACTGTCTGACAGTTTCAGCACCAGCAGTAGTCTGCGTCAAGGTTGTTCCCTTTCACCGTTTTTGTTCAATTTTGTGGTGGACCTTATAATGGAGATCTGTACGATACCCGCAAGATGTCAGTGTGGACCCTTTATCTGGTGGAAGACTAAATGAAGTTGATTATGTCGAAGACAAGGTGACAACTTAGACGTTATTTCGCTTTCTGCTAAGTATTTGGGAATGCGGTTTGCTGTGGTTGCGTAGGTTTAATGTTACATAAAGAAGTCATGGAAGTTGTTAACGGGTTTGTATACCTGGGAAGCTGCGTTAGCCTCGGCGATGGAATTGCAGGTAATGAAATGTAAGCACATATATCTGAGGATGGGACGGTATTCTCTAATCCGGGACATCTTTGGCGACATAGGTATCTCTCCCTGATGTCGCTGTTTTGCCGAGTTGTCTGTGAAGTGAGTGTACTCAATGACGCGGGTTAGTGAAGGCCGTGAGGAAGCTGTCTTGCTGGTGGCGCGTTACTTTCACTTACAGCTCGGCTATCTGTGTGCAAAGCGTAGGCACCTTGTCGTTGAGTGTTTGAACGTAGACGTAGCAATTCTTTGTGGTTATGTTCTTTATCATCTTTCTTTATTCTCTCTTCCTATACAGCGCGTTTTCTTCTTCATGGTCGAGTGGTGGTTATGCGTCAATGTGAACCACTGTTGCATTAATTTCTATGATGATGATATAACTGGTGTGCATTGTCTTCTGATCGAGGTGTCATTTCGTTTACGAAACTGATTTCCGTGAAGTCGGCGCTGAGTATTATTCAAATTCACTCGGCCGTGACGTTCCACTTTTTGATAGTCTCTCCCACTTTGCCGGAAACGTTCTATATACGGGTCCTGTTGCATCCAGTCTCCGCCGATCTCTGTACTGAACCTTCAGATGGGGTTGAAAAACAGCACATCGACCCGATACTTTTGCAATCTGCTGCTCCTTGGAAATCCGTTGTGCGCTTAGGTTCTGGCTGGCCAACCTCCGAACATCTACCATTTCACACGTGCTCATCTTTCGGCCTCTACACAAACTAATCTCCTGGTCGACTGGTAAGTGTGACACTTCCACACACTGGCCCGAATGACGATTTCTTCGATGCTCCCTGTGGCGAACAACGCTGGGCAAATAGGACAAATGGTAACATTTTCCCCCGGTTCCTCCTCTCAGCGTCAGTCATGGGACCGTTTCCGCCAATCTGTTTGATTATGGATAGTACGAAGCCGTGCGAATTTTCTGGGTTCGCAAGCGCCCCGGAGTTCCCGAAAGTCTCACTTTCAGAACGGGAGCCTTGATCAGTCAATATGCTTCGCGGCACTTCGTAATTTGTAACGATGTGCTCCAACATTGTCTGCTTAGACGCTGATCGTGTGTAGCGATTACTTCGACCCACCTTGTGAAATGTGCAATCATCAATACAAGGTAGTGGTTTTCGGAATTGGTTGCTACAAGACAACCCTTCTCGTTCAGCGACCATAATTACCCAATTTCATCTAACAGAACTGGCTTTTGCTGACCAGTAGGCTTGTGAGGTCATTGAAGCTGCAGAAACTAGGGCGACCAAGAAACTGTCGCCACGTCCTCTTCGATGTTGGTACCGGAAGAGCCTCGATCGTG